>PVIR01027047.1:0-23286 GCA_004026965.1 Petromus typicus
TAATGTTGACCAGTGACCTTTAAATTTATAAATAATTTAGATATTTGAGCTGCAGATAGTCACATTTGTATTTCACCAGAAGAAAATGGCAAGTTGTGTAAATGGTATAGATTTTCAGTTCCCTAAAAATACATTTTGGACATGTTTCATAGCAAGGTGAGTGTACTTAACTATTGAACTGTACACTTACAATTCATCAGGATGATAAATTTCATGCTATGTATTTTCTATAATGATAAAATGCAAAAAAGTCAAATTCAAATTTCAATTTTTTCCCATTAATCATTTCTAGAGAACATTTTAGACAGTCTTAGAAAATTAGTGGGTTTTTTGATCAAAATAAAAGTAAGATACCGTACTAAAGCCTATAATTTACAAAATGATTCTTAATTAAGCAATACTAAAATTATTTGCTGAAAGATCTTTTTATTATTCAATTAAATCCATCTTTTTCCAATAGCGTTTTGATGAAATCCACTAGATCTTTATTTCTCTGGATTTATGTTTCTACCTATGTGGTGATCATGGGCTGACGGGCAGTTAGTCCGTTGAAGTGTCTTATTCAAGAGGAACGAGTGAGTGACTGCTGTAATCCCTTGTCGTGAGCCCATCCGACCTCATCCTTTGTTCCTTTAGCTGACAAGTTTAATTTCTAGGACAAAACTGGTCCATAATTAAGACTGAACAAGGAAAATCAATTGGGCAATACATATATGGACCAAGTTCTTCTAACATGACCTGGTAAACTTTGAAATTTGAACTGGACAGATCTTAAGCATGTGGTATGCTACTCAATGTGCTAAAATATTCTTAGAGGATTAGGTCATCAAAAATATAAATTTAAGAAACATTATATACTAATCAATTTTGTATATCAGGTGGTAGGTCAATATGATGTTCAAAATGAAATATCTCATGCAGATGAAAACAACACTGAGATTTCATCTCACTCCACATAGAATGGATGCCATTTCAGAATCAGCCAACGGCAAATGTTGGCGAGGCTGCGGAGAAGAAGGAACCCTTCTCCACTGTTGGTGGGACTGTAGACTTGTACAACCCCTGTGGAGATCAGTTTGGAGAATCCTCAAAAAGCTAGGATTGGAGGTCCCATTTGACCCAGCTATTGCTCTGCTAGGTATATACACACAAGAATTAAAAGACTCATATCACAGTGACATATGTGCACCCATGTTTATAGCAGCCCAATTTGTGATTGCTACATCTTGGAAACAACCCAAGTGTCCATCAGCTGGAGACTGGATAAAAAAGCTGTGGTTCTTCTACAGAATGGAGTATTACTCTGCCATAAAAAATGATAAGTTTGAATCATTTTTACTTAAATGGACATACCTTGAGGATATCCTCATAAGTGAAATAAATAGGGCACAGATAGGTATGTATCGCGTCTTTTCTCTGGTATGAGAAAATAAAGATGTAAATGAGTCCTAGCATTGTATGTTACATATTGTGAAATAGAAAATGCTCAATGTAAAATAGGGTGAAGGGGGAAAACGTTGAGATTGTAACAAAAAAGGTAAGGAAACAAATTTTGTGTATATGGGGGGAGTGGTAGGGTGGGTAGGGCTATGGGAAAAAATGAGAATTAAGTTGTGTCTTATACTGGTACAAATTCCCATTATGGAGTACAATCACAATGTGTATATTTAATGTACCAATAAAGATTAAAAAAATTTAAAAAATGAAATAGCTCAATAATACAGAATTAAGCCAACTAAATTAAATGCTGATTTAATATAATATTCTTACCCTTGTACAAAACTATCTTCTCTTGAAAACCTTGCCCCTAACAAAATCAATTATAGATGCAAGATAAGCAGTAAAAACATTAAATTATCATGAACAGATTCAAATAAATGTTACAATCTGCGAAGGTACATGCGTTTTATGTAACAAAGCTAAAAAAAAAAAAAAAAAAAACCCAAAAACTATGGGACACCGTGTGGTAAAGGGAGAAGAGAGGAATTCTCAGTATCAGGCAATGCCAACTCATTGGAAAACCAAGAAAAAAATTTCATCAGTACCTTTGAACCTCTTCCTTTTGTTGACAAGTTCTTTCAGACACACAAATGCTGCATAATATACTCAGTATTGTGAGATGCTGACTACTTTTTCAACCATATGTGTATATTGCTTCCACAACCCAATAAACATGGACTTAAATTAACGCATGTCAGTTGCTTTTTCTCCAAAATGATCCTACAAAAAGTAAAAGCTCTTTCTAGGCACAAGATATAGATATTTAGATAATGAGAAGGAAATAAGCTTAATGGGCAAAGCACTAACCAGAGCCATATAGTAAGATAGTTTCAGAGTCAGAGAAAAGTGGAATTATAGAGAGACCCTGAAGACACCCAAAAATATATTTTGAAGGTTGAAGTTGCAAGTGTGAGTCACAAGTCTTCCATTTAAACACAGTTGAAAGCTTTTCTTTTCAATTTATTAAAGTGTTTGGTGAAAAAGTTTTCCCGAAATAATTTTACCTAAGACACCAGGTTTCTTCAGTGATACACAGCTCCATAAAATTTGTATTTTCAACTGATTGATATGAAAAAAGGTAATTTTTATTTTTATCTTTTATTTTTTGTAGTGGAAAGAAGTAAAACTCTCAGATTCCTGTCATACTGGAGGAAAAAGTGCAGAAAGAAAATATTTGAGCTGTTCTGGATTTTGGTTTCTGCTTATCTCTGAGGGTGTGACTTCAAAGGAGTGAAACCATTAAATCATAATGATTAGTACTAACTTCTTTGGATGATAAAAAATAAACCAACCAATAGTCATAAAAGTGGTTCAGGGTTACCCCTCCCCACCCCTACAGGTCTACTTTTGCCATTCACCCCCACCCCCAGTGCAAAATGAACATGTAATTCAGGGTAGTAACTCTGGCTGGATATCACAGTTGGCTCATTTTCTTGCTCTACATGGGCTTAAGCAAAACAGACATTAGATTTTCTTAGTAATGTTACAGAAGTACTGATATCTGTCCATGGCAGCTTCTTTGAGGTTCATTGATCCTCTGAATTCATGGAAGGAAGCATAGCTATTGTTTTCCAATTGCCCATCTCTGTAGACATGCCTCCATCATAGAAACTGCAAAGGAAGGAAAACTGTATTTACTCCAATATTCATGTATTAGGATTTTGAAGCTTCCTTTCTTCGGTGGAGCTCAGGAATGATGATCATGTGCTAGGGGCTGTGGTGTTTTTCTGAGAAAGATAATAAATTGGTTCTGGAGTCCTCATGAAAGGAAGGGGTGGTCTCACTGGATGGGACTTGAGTGACCCCAGACCTGGGGTTGGGGAGTGTGGCAGCTCTGATGCCAGGTCAGTCTTCACTACTGCTATAGGACTACTTCATGCAGGCTGAAGGAGTGGGCAAACATTTCTGCTGCTGTGGGAAGACCAGGAAGAGCTCCGGGCAGTAAAAGAATGGGCTCTAGCTTGATCTGAGTCCATATTTCCACTCTTCTCTTCTTTTCCCAGTGGCCTGGGATCTTCTCCCTTTCATTTTGAGTCTGTAGCTATTGATAGTTAGCTCATTAAAGAACTTCTTAGTAGTCATTTCCACAAACTGCTTAGTGGCAAATGTGAGGAAAGACACTGGTGCCTCTGGACAATTGTGATGGTCTGGATCTCTGCAAACTTGCAGGAAAGATTTCTGAGTTCTGTCTCTTCCTTCTTTTCCCAGTGGCCTGGGATCTTCTCCCTTTCATTTTGAGTCTGTAGCCATTGATAGTTAGCTCATTAAAGAACGTCTTAGTAGTCATTTCCACAAACTGCTTAGTGGCAAATGTGAGGAAAGACACTGGTGCCTCTGGACAATTGTGATGGTCTGGATCTCTGCAAACTTGCAGGAAAGATTTCTGAGTTCTGTCTCAGTGGTGGTGTTACCTAGACCACAGACATACAGTGTGGTAATAGTCTTATCCTCTGGTGGGTCTAAAGGAGGCATTGCTGAAGCCTCCTTTAGAAGCTTATGTACTATAGGATCATTGATTCCATAGTACCAGTCTATATTATTCTGATAAGCAAGGGACTCATCTGGCTTGTAGGTGTCTCATATCTGTATGGACATTCCTCTCCTCTTACACTCTTCTTTCTCCTAGAAGGAGCAAATGTGGGGCTGATTCATCTGGTAGCAGGGTGTGATCCGGTCAGTTTAAACTGAATGTCACTGGTATATTTGGCTTTCCTCAGCATACCAACTGGCTATGTTCCATGGGAGTAAGAAATTTCTCACTACTTAGCGTGCTGTACTTTTTGTTAACATCTGATTTTGGCATTTCATATTTAGAAGACAGTCCTACATTCCCAGATTGGATGGGTAGGCCATACTCTAGGTCAAGAGGCATGCAGGACACTCTTCAGTTTACTGTGGGTTTGGCACACTTCCTGTCTTCTTAAAGCATGTGTATTCAAGGACATCAGTGAACCACTGAATAGCCTGACACATTTTAGGGAATTGGTACATGCATATAACACATCTCAATTCATTTTTCCTGTCCCTCAACTCTTATTTTATTTTCTACCTCATATTTATGTAATTATTTATCTTGTAAGTTATTATAAATGTCATTATCATAGGTAGAGTTAACAACCAGACCTATAGGCAAAAACTCCATTCAAAACACAGGAAGACAATTATACTAAATCAAGATACTTTTAGATACATTGTCCATGCTGGATAACAATTACTTTTTGTGTTTTATTTATATATTGGTTTCTCATACAAGAGAAACCACACAATTTTTAAGCTTGTATGTCTGGTTTACTTCACTTAAAATTATGGTTTCAAGGTAGTCACTTCCCTATAAATGTCTTGTTTATCTTTTTTATGGTAGAGTACTATCTCGTTATGTATAGATGTCCCACTGTCTTTATTCATTCATCTATTGATGAACATATGAGGTGCTTCCAAGATTTAACATTATGAATTGTGCTGCTATAAACATTGGTATGAGTGTATCACTGTAATATGATGTATTTAACTCTTTGGGGAAGATAGTTGAGTCAAATGGGATTTCTCATTTGAGTTTTTTGAGAAATCTCTATTGATTTTAAGTGATTGTGTGAGTTTGCAGTTGCACCAACAAAGAAGAAGCATTCCTTTTTTCTATATAGCTTATCTGCAGCGTAGTTGGAGATGACTAGATGGCTCTTCTCATATTTTAGGCTTCACTTGTTTAAAAATGTGTTGGGTGTGGAGCCAGTGTTTCAATAGTGTATTAATTCTTTTGCCACATTTAAAAATGTCAGAGATATTGAGATCATATCCATTCAACATTAAAGGTCTGGAAAGAACACCTTTTCAATCAAAGTCACCCCAGTGGAAATACCACCGGTTGTAGATTCTGAAAAAGTCAACTGTAATCAAGCATTAAGAATCACTAAGTTGAGAATAAGAATAATATTAAATGAGAGAATAATATTAAATTAAGTTTTTGCTTTGTAATTTATGTTAAGCATTTAGAACCTGAGGTTATAACTCACAGAGAAAAGTTCATGTGACTGAATTTTAATGTACTTAGAGTTAATTATTTTTACATCTAAAAGCACTTATTTTATACAAAAACTTAAATATGATTCTGTGTATATAATCTGTGCTGGACAATGCTAAGAAATGTGGCAGATACAATGGGAGTCTCTAAAATAAAGATAAAGCTAAGCCCAGACAAGCAGACAAAAACAAACACTTATATTTCAAGAGCACACTGCTGAAAAACTGAGAGCAACCTTAACTGCCCCAATATTCCTTACAAAGTGCCAAAGGGCAAATATTTTTTAAAATTTATTTTTTTCAATAATAACAAAAGTCTACTTACAAACATTATATAACTAAATGCTGCCCGTAATTGCAGCATTTGGGAGGCAGAGGCAGGAGGACTGCGGTGAGCTTGAGGCTGGCCTGGGTTACATGATGACATCAGAGCCAGCCTGAACTACAAAGTGAGACCCTGTCTCAAAACACAAAAACAAAAACAAAAAATTAAACAACCCCCAAACCGAAATGCTGGGAGTTTTTCATTTCTTTTAAATTCTTCATATTCCAACAAAATCGTGGAAGTAAAAACCTCTTTAGAGTGATATGCTTTGTGAAAGGTACAAGGGATAAAATGTTTACAACTTGCAAGTCGAAGGTTTTAATTATTTTCTCAGTCTGATAAAAATCAGAAAGCACCATTTATAAAACTGCTGCCACATCACTTTTCCTTTGCAGGGAATGGAAACAGGTACATGTCATTTAAAAAATAATTCAAATTTTTATTGGTACATTATGAATACACATCATCATCACCTTCAACATTGAGAGTTTGTACCAGAATAAGATATGACTTGATTCTCATTTTATTTTTGCAGAAAAGCAGATAGGCAGAAAAAATTACACATAAAAGTTTCCAAAGAGAAAAACTAAGAAGAATTTAATCTGATTTTTTTTATTTAAAAAAAAAATTAATTCAGGAGGCTTCTGTTCTTCCGTGTGGGACATGGGAATTCCTGGCTTTAGAATATGTGTGTAGTTTATACTTTCAGTATTTCAATCTCTGAACCATAACATTTCACATTAAAAAAAAAAAGTGCATCATGAGATAGCTTACTTAAATTAGAAGTTTGTTCTCTCTCTTTTTTTACATTTTGTTAGTATAGTCTCCTTGACACGATCCTTATTTATACCATTATATTAAAAAAAGGCTATTTTTGGGCCGGGGAGTTAGCTCAGTGGTTCCGGCGCCTGTCTCGCAAGCGCAAGGGCCCGGGTTCGATTCCCCGGTAACCACATAACAATACTGGGTGTGGAGACACCCAGCCGCAACCAGCACCACATACCACAGTGCCGGGCGTGGTGGCTCACGCCTGTAATCCCAGCACTTGGGAGGCAGAGGCAGGAGGATTGTGATGTGAGTTTGAGGCTGAGCTCAGGGCCAGCCTGAACCACAAAGCGAGATCCTGTCTCAAAAAACCTAAAAAAAAAAAAAAAAAAAAAAAAGGCTATTTTTGACTTTCAAGGCAGCATGACAGTAATTAATATTTGATGAATTTGATAAGATTTCTGGAGGGAAAATAAATATAAAACGTCCTTGTATTTATGATTTGACCTCTTGAAGTTCAACTTCTAGCTATATTCCAATCCTCAAAGTCTTATAGCAGTGATATCTTCTGAGTTATTACAAATATAAAATTTATTTGCACCTTTTTATGAGGGGTGTCTGAGGTTGTTACAAAATTCCTGGGATACATTGACATTAGTAGAAGACTGAGTCTTGGCAAAGCCAAATGTTTTTTGACCAAGAAAGAAAAAATATAGCATGACATTCTTTCCAATTAGACTTTATTTCTGATTTTTAAATTTTTATAATTTTCAGTTATTCAATCTTATGCAATCCAATAAACCTCCAGTATTTTTCTGCCTTATGTAAAAGAAGAAAAAAATATGTGAAACAAAATAACATTAAATTGCTATGAAAAAATGACTTACATGGAAAAGGGAAAAATAATCATAAATTAAGAAAAATGCCACAGATGATGTGCTTTCCAGACTATACAATGGAGAGATTTATTGAATTAAGAGGTATTGAAGTAGAAACTATTAGAATTGTGGCATAAAGAATAAAGCAAATTTTATAAAATTGATAATCAATTAGAGAGTTATGAACATTATTTTGTGAAGCTCGAGGACCTGGCTCACAAATGTTCCATGAGAAAACAAAAAGAAGAAAAATCAAAAATGTTTCTTTAAAAGATTATTTCTGTGAGCTTTCATTTAGGTTGAGAAAAGTTATGAAATTATGTCAACTAAAAATATTTCAAAACTTCTGTACAAAAACAAAATACTAAAGTTAATACACTGAAAACAAAAGATGATAAAACTGTACTGTATGTGAGATTCATGATTACTGAGTAGATTTTCGCTGCTCCTACATGGGAAATGATAGATGTTCATTCAGTTCAGTATAATATCCTTTCCACTGTTACATTATTCCCTATCATACATATCATGTGAGTGTGCTTGGTCACTGGGCATCATGCATGTGTCTGATGTCCTCTGAAGGTGGCCATACCACCTCCCTGTTGTGGCTGCCACATCACTCTCATTATGTATAAGAAACAGGCTGTTTCATAAGCTTGTACATTTCTTAAGAATCACCACTGTGTTTTACAATTTCTTTATGCAAGTGAATCTATAGATTGTGGGATAAATTGAAGCACAGGCAGTTTATCAGGAGTGGGGGGAAGTGTCCACGCCAAAAACATGTTCCTGTGAATGACAGTTAATACTAGACCTCTGCTTCGTCTCATACTCACAGAGTAGGAGATTGTTGAGGCATTGCAGCTCTGGACTAGTGTGATGGGCTCTGTATTTAGAGATTTGGGTGCCCACTCTGTCTCTGGTTAGACAGTGGTGATCTCAGATGAGCACTCCTCTCCTGGAACAGAGAATGTTCAGCCCTTATTTGCTCTAGTAGAATCATTCTGTGGTGATATCTTAGACCTAGAATCACCTCCCATCATCTTCTGAAAGAAGTTATATCCAAACTTATACTTTTCTCTAATGGTGAAAATACAAAAATTATTATTAAATTAGACCTTGTTTAAAGTCTAAAATTTCTACTCAACATAGTCTAAACATACACATCCTACAGCATAGAAAAGGAAGATGGGAAATGACATCTTGGAGCAAACACCCAAGAACTGATAGAGAAAATACAAACTTCTTCTTTTCCTAGTAATTATTTATGTGATTCAAGGAAAGGCCTCCAAGTATACAGAGGTCATGAGTTCAGGCAAAATAAGAGGTAAGCTGCACTATTTACAGAGCCTTCCACTTCAACTGCAGTCACATAGCATTGAGTTCTCATGAACATTTGTTAAAGCAAAACTCTAAAGGTCAGGAGCCATCAGCAATGCCAGTTTTCCTTCAGAAATTGGTATAAGGTGTGATCAGTTTTAGTTGCATTCTAAATTATAGCATATTTGATATTATGAGCTGAGTCTGTGTTTCGGTAGTGTACAACCATTTTAATTGTTTTGGTCACATGCAAGTGAATATGAACACACACACAGAACCACATTTCAATGGGAGGTTACTGACACTAGATAATCAGCTGAGGAGAGCAGAGAGGAGAGTGGAGGGCGGACACTGGGAAGAGGGTAGTGAGAGTTCCAGAGAAGTAAGAACTGCGGGAGAAAGGAAGGATAAGCTGGGTGGATGAGCAGAAAGAATTGCTGTTAGATGGGAAATTGAGTAATTTTTAAACTGTTTCACTCTTATTTAACAATAGAAATAAAGGCTCAAGGCTGTGTACAAAATGATCTGTCAGAATCACAGGGGAATTTCTCTGAGGTCATTTGAGTGATGTCAGTGAGGTAAGGGAAAATGTGAAAGTCAGGGTGGAATTGAGGGGTGAAATAGGAGTCACAGGGCTGAGGGTGCACATTTCTTCTCTGGTACACAATTCATAAGAGGAAGAGGTTTGTCAGTTGCAAGAGAGGAAGTCACCAGAGTGGTGAGCAAAGGGTTGCTGAACTTAGAGATCAATAGCAAGCTGAGAAATTAGAAGTCTTCTGGGTGAAATGCTGCTATTACTGCTACTGGCACTGATTGCAATTCTCTTCCCAGCTGGTGACACTCAGGATGGTAAGAGGAATTCTGGGTATTCCTTGCACTGGTACAGGATGTCTGGGGAAGACAGGCTACATTTACGCAGGTGTGGTGGGGACTGACACACTGAAACCTGTCCATAGCCCGCCAGTCTCCAGGCCACCGCCAGCCTTCTGTAGGTTGGAATCTTGAGACTCTAAAATGATTCAGACTTTGTGATATCTACAGACTCTGGGTTGTTGTTTCCTGTATTTTTCAGTAACATGCCTTCTCTTTCCCCTCTGCTGCTTTTTCTTCACCATCTTATCTTTCTTTTCTCCACAGCCTTCGATGGGCCCATCTCTTTCCATGTCATCCAAATTTCATCCTTTGTCAACAGCACCTTTGTGAACTATCAAGGCTCCGGCTGGTTGGGAGATGTGCAGATTCATGGCTGGAATAGTGACGCAGGCACTGCTACATTCCTCAAGCCCTGGGCTAAAGGCAACTTCAGTGATGAGGAGGTGGCTGAGGTGGTGGAGCTGTTTCGAGTCTATGTCTTTGCATTCATTCGAGAAATGAAAGCCCACGTGGATGCCTTGCAGATGGAATGTGAGTCCAGATCTTACACCTGGAGCTCTACTTAATGACGTATTTTTGCGCTTGGTTTAGGTTACTGCTCTTTCTGCTCCTTCTTGTCCTTCCCATCCTGATCCAACTGCTTGTGAGTGTCAACAGCAGTCTCCTCTCAGGCTTGAACCCTGTGTGCTCACCAGTGATTGATGAAGAATTGTACTGTGAGACATGCTTGTCTGCTGTAAATTCACTCCTTCCTTTCCTACCCTCTGTGACTCCCTCCTCTAACCTATTTCTCCCACCTTCTCCTCCTGGACCCTCCTCTCCATGTGACTCCATTTCCCTTTGGAATAATGTATCTGTGACTCCTGACACTTTCCTTACCCTCTGCCTCTCCTCTTTCACTTCCCAGCTGACATTTTACAATAGTTCCCCCGTCATGATGTGCATGCACATCTTCACGCTTTCCTTTTTGACACTAAATCCTGTGATCATTTTGCTTTATGAATTGCACCTTCTCAACTTTTATCTCTCTCAAAATAAAAATTCTTGGACCTTCCCCCACTTGTTCTCTGTATTTTTCTCACACACAGACCCGTTTGAGATTCAAGGCATTGGAGGTTGCGAGATGCATGCTGGTGGTGCCATTGTAAGCTTCTTGAGAGGAGCCCTGGGAGGCCTGGACTTGGTGAGCTTCAGGAATTCTTCTTGTGTTCCTGCCCCAGAAGGTGGCCGCAGAGCACAGGAAATCTGTACGCTACTTGCTCCATATACCGATATCTACTACACTGTGGAGAAGTTGCTCTATGAAACCTGTCCACGGTATCTCCTGGGCATCCTTGAAGCGGGGAAGGCAGATTTGCTGAGGCAAGGTGAGTCTTCTTCTGCTTCAGTTTCTGCCACTTTCTCCCAGCTCATGTAGGAAGGCACACAAAGAGAGTGACTTCCTTAATAGCTTATTTCATTCCTGAAGAATGAAAGGCTCAACTTCCCAATTTGTGGGTTTCTTAGTTCATTCTTTGAGTTAGAATCATAATCTGATATTCTCCCTGACCCTTTCTGCCCCAGTGAAGCCCGAGGCCTGGCTGTCCAGTGGTCCCAGCCCGGGGCCTGGCCGTCTGCAGCTGGTGTGCCACATCTCTGGCTTCCACCCGAAGCCTGTGTGGGTGATGTGGATGCGGGGTGAGCAGGAGCAGCATGAAACTCAGAGAGGGGACATCCTGCCCAATGTGGATGAGACCTGGTATCTGCAAGTGACCTTGGATGTGGCAGCTGGGGAGGCAGCTGGGCTGTCTTGCCGAGTGAAGCACAGTAGTCTTGGAGGCCAGGACATCGTCCTCTACTGGGGTGAGGAAGGACTGGAGTCAGGCTGGAAATGGGGGAAGGTGATCCTCAAGTATGGGAGAGGGATTAGTGACCAAGTGGAAAGAGAGAGAGGGAGAAGAAGAAAGGTGAGGAAGAGGTCAAGGACGCTTGGAAAGAATTTGTGGTATAGCTACACAGAGCAGACCTTGGGATGGGTGTGTGAGACTCTGAGTAATACCCTCTGTCCTCTTTTCTGATTGACAGGACACTCCCTCTCCACTGACTGGATTATTTTTGCAATAACACTTTCCTGTTTGATGTTCCTCTTGTTGTTTGCACTATGGACTTTTAGACGCTTGTGAGTTATTATTTTTTTTTATTCTTTCAACATCCTCCCTCCTATCCTTTCTATTTTCATATGTTTACAGCAAATCATCCAATACTTCTCCCTTGTCTTTTATTCTATCTTCTACATGTAAAACTAATTTGGAAAATGTAATGCCCAACTATTACCATTATTCATTTCTAGAACTCCTTTCAGCTTGCAGAATTGAAACTGTCTTCATATTGTTCATCTGACTATTCCTGGCTTTATCAGGCCTTGGTAGTGACTATTTGACTTTTTGCCTCTTGTGTTTGACTGTTAGATTCCTTATGTAAGTGAAATCTTTGATATTATCTTTTTTTTTTTTTTTTTTTTGAGACAGGGTCTCATTTTGTAGTTCAGGCTGGCCCTGAGCTCAGCCTCCAACTCACATCACAGCAATTCTCCTGCCTCTGCCTCCCGAGTGCTGGGATTACAGGCATGAGCCACCACGCCCGGCATTGTGGTATGTGGTACTGGTTGCTGCTGGGCGTGAGTCTCCACACCCAGTATTGTTATGTGGTTATTGGGGATCAAACCCAGGCCCTGGCACTTGCAAGACAGGCACCAGAACCACTGAGATAAATCCCTGGCCCCTGATATTATCTTCTTGACTGGACTATTTCACTTAGCAGTGAGTCATCCACCTCTGTTTTTGCCAACATTAACATTTTCTTCCTTCTTTAGGTCAAAGAATGTTCCACTGCCTGCACACGAAGTGTCTTCTGCATGTCCATTCATCCATTTGTGCACATGAGCCGCCTTCATGTTAGTGCAGTGGGCACAGGGTTGTGAATATGCTATCCTTTCTCCTTACAGCTGTTTTCTTTCTTCTCTCCCAGCTCCTATCAGAACATCCTGTGATCCCTCACATCTGTCATGTCTACCAGTTGGGATTAGTATTGAGAAGCCCAGAAACTTCGTTGTTAATCCAACGATGAATCTTGTTAACTTTCATCAACAACCATCACTTTTAATTAACTCAGTGTTTCCACAGGTGGTAAGATAAGTCACAGAAATATAGCAGCAAAAAGTGAAGAATTTATTTTCAAATGAGATTAATAATCTCATTTATTAATAATCATTAATAATCATTAATAATCAATTAATAATCATGCAAATACATACATTTTTAGATGCATACTCTATCTTTTAAAATGACATTTTATCTTTTATTCTGTTAATTTTCAGTCATATTTATTTATTTTCAAATAGCAAAGCAAAATTCTTTTTCTATAACTTAATATTTTTTCAGAATGTATGTATCTGGACTCATTTTTGTGAATATTTTATTTAGGGCCATGTATTTATGTTTATTTAATTCTTACAATGTCCTTGTCTAGTATTGTTATTATGGTTTTCTTTTGCATCATAAAACATACAGAAAAATGTTTCCTTTATTTTATTCATCGGAGTAGAGAGAAATTTATACTCTTGTTATTGTAATGATTTGCCAGAAAAAATTTTAAAATGAAGTTTTAAATTTTATAGATTGTTTAAAAAATAAGTGAACATCTATTCAGGTGGTTCATTTAGATTTATGTGTTTTTTAAGTATGGTAGATTATAATTTTCAAGTATATTATTCAAGGTATCAAAATTACTCAGCTAATTGTTAATAGTGTTTCTTATATTTTTATTCATGTATCAGTGTCTATAAGATTTTAGGTTATGTAGTTTTAAAAAATCTAGTATTATTGTCCATCTTTTGTTTCCCTTTTTTCCATGTAAATCCAGGCTCTTGTTTTAAGAAAGAGCTCTACCACTGAGCTATACTATGAATGTAATTTTATTTAGCTTATAATAAGGTATCTTAACAAGGGTTTATCAATTCCTAAAATTTTCAAAGAACTAATATTTGATGTGGGTCTATTGTATTATTTTCTTTCTACCTTGTCGTATGGGTATGATTTACTTTATTTAATTATTTAACTATTTATTTATTTATTTATTATTTTTGAGTCAGGATCATGCTATTTAAGGCTGGCCTTGAATTCACTGTATAGCCCAGGCTGGCCTGGGCTTCTCAGTTGTTTTAGCCTCCCTAGTACTGGGATTATAGGTCAGCACCACCATGTCTATCATATATTTCTAATTTGTTAGTGTAGATTCTTAAGTACTTACTTTCAGCTATTATTTTTGTGTATGTACTTTTATGGCTATAAACCTACTTTAAGTGTGGAGTTAGTGCATATCTGAAAGCCTGACCCCTTCCACTGGCTTTGATTAACATATTTTCTAATGCTCATATTATAAAGCTGATTAGGTATCTAGAAGTTGCACTTTAGAATTTCCATACATGAGGAATTTTTGGGTTACCTTTTTATCATTGATTTTCAGCACAATTTCACTTTTTAAGAGAAAACATTTTGTTGTGTTCAGCTTTTGAATATTATTTCCATTGCTTTATGAGTAAACATTTTAAAATGAATGTTTCATATTCAGTGAAAATAGAGTATTACTCAGCCATAAATAATGATAAACTTGAGTTATTTATACTTGAATGTACCTTAAAGACATATTCATAAGTGAAGTAAATAGGACACAGATGTGTAAATACCATATATTTTCTCTAGTACGAAAAACAGAAGGTGTAAATGGATGCCAAAATGTATGATAAGTATTGTGAAATAGGAACAATATATTCAAAAGGAAAAGGGAAAGGGTGAGTAGAAAAAAGTAAAGAAGGGAAAGAAAAAATCTGATGGTAAAAAAGGAAATAAGGGCTGGGGATTTAGCTCATTGGTTCTGGTGCCTGACTTGCAAGCACAGGGCCCAGATTCGATCCCCAGTAACCACATACAACAATTCTGGGCATGGAGACTCACGCCCACCAGCAATCAGCACCACATACCACAGTGCAGGGCATGGTGGTTCACATTTGTAATCCCAGCACTCGAGAGGCAGAGGCAGGAGGATTGCTATGATGTGAGTTTGAGGCTGAGCTCAGGGCCACCCTGAACTATAAAATGAGACCCTGTCTTTAAAAAAAAAAAAAAAAAAAAGAGGAAAGAAAGCTAAGATATATAGGAGTGAGGGTTAAAGGGAGGGCAACATCATGGGGAAAAAGAGAAGCAAGATGTATAATATATAGATATAAATTCTTAATGTTGAATGCAATAATAAAAGTACAAATAAAATCAATTTTTAAAAAGAATGTACTTTTTTTCTCTTTGTAAAATTTTGAATTTTAAGTGTATCACTGGATCATATTTATTAATTCTGTTCTCTAAATCCTGAACTTAGTAATTGGGTTTATTTTGTATTCACAGAGGTATATTAAAACCTTCTTTATCAATATTGAACATTGCATACTATCTCATTTTTGCTACCATATTTTCCTATTTGACTTGGATATCTTCTATTATACACTTAAATGTTTAGAAATGTGACATCTTCCTTCCGCTACATCCCTTCCTTTATCTATAATGATGTTTTCTTGCCTGTAAACCAACACCTGGAGGTTAGTGTGACCCTTCCAGATTCCTTAGGTTTGAGTCCTCACAGTATATCTTTTCCTATGTGATAGCTTACGTGTGAGCATGATATAGATATGCACCTTTCTACTCAATGTAATATATGTAATATTTTACTGTTTTACTGAATTTTCTTTCATATAATTAATGATGTGTTTGTGCTTAAATCTAAAGTCTTACTATTGATTTTTTATTCAAATTTTTAATGGTACATTATGAATACACATCATCATTGCATTCAACATTGAAAGTTTGTACCAGAATATGACATGCCTTGATTCTTATTTTCCCCTTCCCTCACCTGCCTTGCAAACTCTCACCCCATATATACATAAGCTTTGTTTCCTTTTTAAAAAATTACTATCATATTCCTTTTCCTCTTGTTATATATCCCTACACCCTCTTTCTTTTTAAATATATTCTATTTCACAACATCAACTATATATACTAGAACTCATTTACATCTTCCTTTTCTCATACCAGAGCAAAGATATGATATTTATACATCTGTGACCTATTTATTTCACTTATGAGGATGTCCTGAAAGTACATCCATTTGAGTATGAATGACTCAATCTTACCATTTTTAATGGCAGAATAATACTCTATTCTATAAGAGAACCACATCTTCTTTATCCAGTCTCCAGTTGATGGATATTTTGGTTGTTTCCAAGATTTAGCAATCACAAACTGAGCTGCTATAAACATGGGTGCACATACATCCCTGTGACATGAATCTTTTAATTCTTGTGTGTATATACCTAGCAGAGCAATGGTTGGGTCAACTGTGACCTCCAGTCCTTTGCTATTGCTTTTTCTCTTTTCCTGCTCCTTTTTTCCTTCCTGTATTTTTGGGCTACTTTTGGATTAAATATATATTTTTAACTAAATCACTTTCCTATTTATTCTGTGCAACTCCTATAGCAGTCAGATGTTTGCCTGTGTTATTTTATCAGAAATTTTGAGTAATGATCCTGGTGGACAAAGTATGTTACTAAATCATTACTGGACAGTGATGTTTGTCTCATAATTCTAGTTCAGTGGAAGATAGGATGTATTGCTCTTGAAAGCTGCGTTTTTCAAAAAGTATGGGTAACACTTTCCATTCTCGCTAGGTAGTAGAGTCACTGGGTAATGTGTCTGCTAACAGTATGAGAGTGGATCTTACTGTGTTGCACTGTGAAGACAAATACATTCAAAATGACAAAGGCTGGGTTTGGAAATAGAGATGAAGTGGGTAATCTTGGAGGTTGCTGAGTTTCTTCTGAAGGTCACTCAGCACTGAAGAGAAAATGAAGTAGAGCCATTGGTGTCAGAACATACTGGACCAAACTCAGAAGGGTCTGGTGGTTGCACCACTCACTCACTCACATCTGGCCTCCCACCTGGTGACAGGAGCAGCCTGGGAGTGTGGGCAACATGCAATAACTGAAACCAAAGTCCAGGCTTCCAAGTCTGTCACCTGCCCATGAAGAAGCACAAACAAGCAGAATGTGCTCTGCAGCTGGGTTGCACTATATTTTACAATGAATATTTTCTATGAGGGTAAGTCTCATACCTCTCTTATCAGTTACATGAAAACAGTAATGTATTAAGTATCAACAAGAGGAGTACTTCTTTTACAATTAAGGTTGATGGAATACTAAAAGTGATTTGAATGGCTGTTCAATAATAGAAGTAAAATTCCACATGCTTTATAACACATATTTACTCATGCAAGCCTTATAAAAGCCTTCAGGAGTGGGGTGGGACTCAGGCTTTCTGGAGCCTGTCTTGTAAGTCCAAAGTTCTGAGTTCAATTCCCAGTACAAAACAAACACACCTCACTTGTTACCATAATTTCTTGTTTTTGTATATAAGGAGAGAATTGTTACATAACTAATAATTATAGTTTATAATTGTTCCAAAGTGACTACTTTGAAAAGCACACTTGATCTAGTCTGGGATTTAGCTCAGTGGTTCTGGCATCTGCCTAGCAAGTACAAAGTCTTAAATTCAAACCCCAGTACCACATATCACTATGCCAGGTGTGCTGGCTCATGCTTGTCATCCCAGCACTCAGGCGGCAGAGGCACGAGGATTGCTGTGAATTTGAGGGCAGTCTGGGCTACCTAGTGAGTTTGGGGCGAGCCTGAACTACAAAGTAAGACCCTGCCTCCAGAAAAAAAAAATACACTTGATCAACAACATTCTTTAAGTCTAGTATGTAGGTTTTCCACTAGTGCAAGAAGGAACTTGAGACAGCTTTAAAAAAAAAAAAAGGTTTATCTCATCTTACAGTATGCACCTTTTGCTTTTGATTCTGTGGCCAAGATGCACATGACATATAAAGGAAATAGTATAAGAGACATGACTGTATCTGGGAAGGGTGAGAGAGAAAGAGAGACAGAGAGAGAGGGAGGGAGAGGGAGAGAGAGAGAGTCATGGTTCTAAGATCTGTCAGATGATACTCCCAGTGAACTAGGACCTTTCAATAGGACCAGACTGAGGACACAGTATGTAAATGAAATACATATAAATTAATGATCTGTGAGATAATTATGAACTCAATTAAGACAAGAGATAAGAGAGAAATGGGACTACTGTTTCAAAGATCATGGATGGATGCAGCACATAAGAGCAGGTAGCATTTGAGAACTAACTCGAGTCCAAGAAACAAGCCATGAATATCTGAGGGAGAGCATTCTGTCCCAAAGAACTAGAAATAAAGCAGCACTCTGGTTGCATTTTCTTACAAAGCATAAGAATTATAGTAGCTAGACTGGGGTAAGAGATACCAAACATGAGAGAGGAGGCTGGTGATCTGGAGTCTGGTCATTCCGGGGCCTTATGGATCACTTCACAGGGATGGAGTCATGGCAGAGCTTGTGTAGTGTAGAGTGGTTGTGGATTTAAAGGAGATGAGTTCTTAGGTGCAAAGAGTAGAAGTATGGTGTCCAGGGTATAGTAGAAGGAGGCCAAGGGGAATGATACGCAATGAGTACAGAGTTTCAGTGAGATGGAATAAAATGATCTGGACTTGCTCATCATAGTGTCTATAATTCACAACACTTTATGATACACATTTTCTGTGAGGGTAAATCTCATCACACATACCCATGCTACTGTAAGGAGTAATAAATAAGGAAGGAGGAAACTTTAGCAGGTGATGGGCGTACATGTGGAATTAGTGTTAGGGACATTTTTCTGGGTGTATGTTTACCCCAAACTCATCAGGCTACATACAGTATATTTATATGTTCAGCTTTTAAAGATGTTCATCATATCTCAGTGAAGATTTATTTTGAAACACAAGTGTCACTCTGCCTACCCTCTGTGACTACAAAATGGGTCATGATTGTGTCTCTGCTCAAAATTTAATAAGCCTAATATGCTCATTCGAGGGATTAGAAACTTAGCCCTATTAAATATATGGCTCTCTTGTGCTCACAGCCCAACCTGTGAGCTGTCAACAGCACCTGCTTTTTATCCTTTTATCCTGTTTCCAGTATCTTTCACCTACAGTGCTATTCACAGGAGCCTCTGAACTGCTCATATCCAGGTTGAAAGATGTGATCTAAAACAAAGGTCTCCACCACCTGTTTCTTTCAATGTTTCCAACCAGTTCTCAGATGCTTTACAGATGGTGGCTGCATAGAGAGGCATGGGGTTTTCTTTACTTACTAACCATTTCCTGCAGCTGTTTTCTGTATATGTTTTCCTACACCTCTTGTGTATAATAACATCAGCTTCTGGCTCATATCTCTTGGGATTCAATAAGTAATTTCCACATAACGTTTTTTCAGGCTCAATTGTCTATCCAGACCATATCCTATCAGTGACTGAAGTCAAACCAGTTTGAAAGAATTTGAATTGCATTTGAATTGAACATATGAAAAGATCTAAACATTATTTTTGATTTCTATCTCTCCTAAGAGTATCTCCCAAACCCTAGTCACCGTACATTTGTTTGCTTCACAAAAAAATATGTTAATGCTGAAGCACATATATTTGACATTTAAAGGTAGAAGAGAAATAATTTTTTGGGAGAGAATTGGTTCCAATTAATTATGCCAGGAAAAATATTTAGATTATAAGATATTTTTAAATGAAGAACAATTACAATTTTCAGAATATAAAAGAAGCATTTTGTTTCAAAGCAGTCATACTAGAAGATATGTTTAATCATAGTAAGTTTTATTACAGGTACAATTAAATGCATGTTTGTGTAAGTAGACAAGATTAAAAAGTGCAATTATCACAAATAAGATGCACACTGAATGAAATGCATTAGATGCATTTTGTAGCAATAATCACAGGACCCCAGAAAGTTCCAACAGTCAGTGATTTACATAGCCCTTGTTAAGCAGAACACCACCCAGTAGACACCAACTTCAGGGGAGGAATTCAACTACATGCTGGTAGCAAAACTCATTACTATGCAAAGGCCAGTAGAAGTCCAAACACTTCTGGTTGTTGCATCTTGGTATTATCATTGTTAAAGAAAACACAGCTGAGAGAAGCAGTGGACAGAACAGTGTTTTGTTTCCATACAAAATCAAAGAACAAGACCAGTTTCACAGATGGCTCACTCCCTTGTGGCCAGGAGATGTGCCCTGGAAAGTAATGCAGAACAGTTGATCGAATGCACACTTCTGGTGCTGCAGTAGAGAGGCTCCAACTTCTCCCTTTTAAGTCTAAAATACTGGGAGCATCTTGAGAGTCATTGATATATATAGTGAAATAGAACAAAGAAACCTGACCTAAAATTAAAAAAGGGATTTTTCTCCCTAAATGAGTTAAGTCCAACACAACCTGTGTGAGCTCTTCATCTCCTGGTAAGAAAGTGTTCCCAGACCAAAAATCATTCAGAACTTACCAACTGGGGCAATTGAAGGAATATGCATATGGAACCAACACTCCACCTCCAATCCTTGTCTATCCTCAGAAGCTGTAGATGATATGTGAAATCCAGTAGAAAACATGTCCCCTTAATTCTGAGGTAAGTTGGATGCTAAATTTCCCTTGATCAGTTTGCTTGAATATAATACAGTCAAATAATCTGTGATCTTTTGAGAGAGCACCACACTGGGGTCACACAGAGAACTAGAGTCAAAAGAGGATAGACAGGCAATCAGGGGAAGGCTTTTCCAACATAGACCTCTGATGACTGGAACAGGAAATCAAAGAGAGAAAAAGTCTCAATCTTTGAGGAAGTAGATGTAGAGATGACCCTGTCTTGCTTGAGCATGGATCTTCTTCAGCTTAGTTTTACCTAAATTGTTATTATGTATAAAACAATATGTTTTGGCAGTAATGTAAGTGTCTGCCATCCTATGCTACCAGAGATGTTTGGTAATACACCTCCACTGGTGCCAGTGAGTTTAGCACTAATCTTTGTTAGCTCAGGCAGTACTACTACACATATTAAGTACTCCTTGGATCTGAGTCTGCCCTGGACGTGTTAATCCCTGGTTGGAACTTTTGAGGACCTTTGCAATTTCTGTCAGGCAAGTGATCAGACAAGAGCAGAGTCTCATCCTCCAGGAGGAAATGTATTGACTACACATGTGACAAGTCCAGCAACACGGCAAGGTTCCATATGGTGCTACTGCAAAGCTAGTCTTGACCAGTGTTTTGACAATTCAGGCTCCAGTTGGTATCCTTTAGGAAAAAGGTGAGAAAGATTGGTTTCTCAACCCACCATCTTTTTGTTTCCATGCCTCAGTAGTTAGATAGGTTCCAGACTATTGCTTAGGTTGCTAAATGTCCAGGTACTGAAACCCAGTCTTTCTGTCCCAGTCCTGAGGCTGTGACTTTTGTGGGCAACCACTGATCTTTATGTTGGTCAAGACTTTTCACACAGGACTGACCCATAAAGCTGGGTGGTGACATCCTGAATGTACCTGATGTGTTAGTAAACATCATCCGTCAGAACATCCTTGGTACCTCAGTGGGGAGCCCCAAATTGTCAACTCTTCCAGTAAGAATTCTTTCATTCATTCCTTGTAACTTTGTACAACTTTGTTCCACCAGGCCAAGGAAGAGGACAATAAGAATAGCTGTGTGATAGTGTTCTACAGGAGGGAAATCGCACAAGTGTGTGCATTAATGTGAATATTTCTGTCTTTAAACTGTACATTGACCTTCACATAAAAATCTCTTTTGTGTTCTCTGTATTAAAGCAGAAGCCTGGCTACCAGTCACTCCAACTTCGGTTCCAGTAGACTGTTTCTGAGTTGCCATTTACTTTGTTTGTACCTAAAGCTTGATGGGTGATGTGGATGTGGGGTGAGCAGGAACAGTTGGGGATAAAGCAGAATAATGTTTTTCCTGAAGAATGTCAACAAGTGGGCCAGGGATTTAGTTCAGTGGTTCTGGTGCCTGTCTTGCAAGCACAAAAGCCTGAGGTTCGATCCCCGGTAACCACATACAATGCTAGGAGTAGAGGTTCACACCTGTAATCCTAGCACTTGGGAGGCAGAGGCAGGAGGATTGCTGGATGTGAGTTTGAGGTTGAGCTCAGGGCCAGCCTGAACTACAAAGCGAGACCCTGTCTCAAATAAGTAAATAAATAAATAAATAAATAAATAAATAAATAAATAAATACATAAATAAAAGAATGTAAACAAGTAGCAAGTGAGTTGGCTCACAGGCTTGGATAGGATCAAAACCCTTAAGTCTGGGACAGACATAATCTATGGGACTGCACTATCTGTGAACATCTTGGAAATTAGTCTACTCAGATTCTATTCATTAATTCAAGTAGCATTTTAAAAATAAAGCCATGAATATGAGACAGGGATGTAGGTGGGAGACTAGTGAAGGAGAAACCAACCAGAATACTTCTGTCTGAAGTTGCAACATTTGCTTCTTTGATCTGTCTATATCTTCCTCAAGATGAGAATTAGTTGTAGTTATTATTTGTATTTGGCTTTTTTCCTGCCTAGAAATGATTATATGTGATTCAGTTTGCTGAATATAGCAGAAACCTGTGTCTCACCTTTTTTGCTGAATAGAACTCAGCACATGGATATACTGCTTTTTATCCACCTGATCTTTGATTAATATTTGATTTAGATCCACTGTGAGATTCTCCAGACAAAGCATTTGTGGTGTTGTTTTGTTTTGGTGTGCACATATGCATAAGCTTTGTTTCCATTTTTTTGTTTTCCCTATCAATTTTTTTCTTTTCCTTCTTTACTTTTCCCTACTCTCTTTCTCTTTTCTGTTTTAACATTTTCTTCCTATTTCACAATACCCATACATTCTGGACCTCTTCTACACCTTTAACTTCTCATACCAGAAAAACAATACAGTATTTACAAGTCTCTGTCCTATTTATTTCACCTATGGATATGTTCTTAATACTGTTGATCTGTAACATTTCTGCTTATGAAGCCTTTCTATGGAGTTTCCAATTATGCAATGTGCCAACAAGAGTGGTATCTTCTATCTGATGTTACTACATAGCCAGGGAAGGCAGAGGAGCAGCTTGTGTTAAACTGTCACAACCCTTAGTCTTCGTTCAATCCTCCTGCTTCAGACACGTGAGTGCTGGAGTTACAGATCTGTGTCAGCATGCCTGGAAAACCTCACTCTTCTTACAGAGGCTCAGATGGCATTTTATGAATAAACTGTGCTCCATTTATTATGCTCTTCTGTTTATTTTCAATTTGCTGTACACTTTTGTTCCCACCTTGTTAGATTCTGATCTATTTTACTTTGAAAATTTATACAGATTTTCTTTGGCTCTTGTGGAAAAGATATTCTATGCTTTTTCCTGTGGTGTTCTGGGCATCTTGTTCCATGCATAGATTTTATAAAATTTAAAATCAAACTGACATGTGAGTTCTTACAAATTGAAAATGAAAGCAAATTTTGAATTGAAAGCAAAATATAAATTGAAAAGAACCACTGACCCAGTTGGTAAGAGCACAGAGACATGAAATATTTGAAATGAACTTAAAGTAGGCCATTTTAACTCTCA
>PVIR01027048.1:0-23296 GCA_004026965.1 Petromus typicus
GGCCCTGAGAGTTCCGCATTAATTTCTTACTTATTACTCTGTTTGTGAATGTGGGACATCGAGGTCACTGCTATGCTTGCTTTGGTATTTATTGGTCACTTTTGTTTGTTTTTGTGACATTGGTGCATCCTTATCTCTTCCTGGAGAATGGTTGGCCTGACTCATAGGTAAAGACCTCCTTTGCCTCTTCTGCTTAGCAATTTCTTTGTGTGAGAATAAAACAGTTGCCCCCTCTTGCTGCTGGGTCCTGGCTCATGGAATATAGATTTCCCTCCTTGATCTTTCAGTCTATGAATTTCATCTTACATTGCTGAGTCTCTTGAATGCAATGGGCCATTGGGTTTTATTTATTTCTTTTTTAGAAACAGCTTTGTAATTCAGACTGGCCCTGAACTCACTAGGTAGCTCAGGCCAGCCTTGAACTCTCAGCAATCCCCTTGCCTCTGCCTCCCAAATTCTAGGATTACCAGTGTGAATCACCATGCCCAGCATTGATATTTTGCACCGAGGACTGAACTCAGGACCTTACCCTTGCCAGGTAGATGTTGGAACTATTGATCTAAATCCCCAGTCCCATAATTGGTATTATTTCTGATCCTGTCTCCCAGTCTAGGGAATTGGGGCCATTTACATGCAGAATTGCTGCCAAAACAGATGGACTCATCCTACAACTGCGTTCCTTTTCTGCCTCTGATGCCTTTATCTCACCCTTACTTTGTAACCACTCACTTTGCTTGGCCTATTCATTCCCTCAAGCTCTGTGGCTGTCTTGGCTTGGTTGCTCTGTCTGGGATATGGTTGTGTATGGTTTGGAGTATAGCATGATGTTTATGAATTATAGTTGTCTTAGAATGTCCTTATTTTACCACCAAGGTAAGAGCTAGTTTTGGAGTCTACTTCAGATTGGGTTGGAAGGTGTCCTCTTGTGGGGCACTGGCTTCCTCCTCCTGGGCCTGCCACCATTCCAGGCCCTTCCTCTGCAGGCCTGGGCTGAGCTCTGGCACCTCCACAAGGGGCCCCCTCCTCTGCTCAGCCTCCTGTCTTCCGCTGACCCTTTGTGACCCATGGGCCAGTGTCAGCTTGGTGCGTCTTTGAAGATCACTGGCTCAGCTGGTGGAAAATCTGTTTTCAATATCTAGGAGTTTGGGAATCTGACAAAACTAACTCAGGGAAAGGGATGCAGCCAGGCAGAATCCTGAGGGAGGTGACACAGTGCTAAGGAGGTTTCTGCGTGAACCAGGAATGCAGAGAGGGTACAATTAGCCACAAGCCTGGGCCAAGCTAAAACAGAACAGCTGGAAAGCAGGAAGCCAAAACAGGAAGACAGCAGTGTGCGCCCTGCTGCCCAGACTCCTGGCACCAGTATAAATGCTGCCCACGGAGGAGGCTGCACACATCCCCGACTCCTCCCAGCCACAGACACCTCAGCCACCATGTGCCACACCAGCTGCTCCTCGTGCTGCCAGCCGGCCTGCTGCGTGTGCAGCCCCTGCCAGGCTGCCTGCTGTGTGCCTGTGAGCTGCAGGCCTGTCCTGTGTGTGGTGCCGTCCTGCCAGTCCTCAGGGTGCTGCCAGCCCTCCTGCCAGTCCTCCGTGTGTGTGCCTGTGAGCTGCAGACCCTCGTTGTGCCTGGTCCCCTCCTGCCAGTCCTCAGGGTGCTGCCAGCCTTCATGCCAGTCCTCGGGGTGCTGCCAGCCCTCCTGCCCTGCCCTCCTCTGTAGCCCTGCCTCCTGTGGCACCTCTGCCTGCTGCCCCTCCTCCTGCTGCTGACCTCAGGAGTCCACACCAGCTCCCCAGCACAGAAGTGATGCTCATGTGATCCTCCTTTGCCAGGCCTCCATGCCCCAGGTTGAGCCCTGAGGTGATGGGAGGCCTGCTGAGCTACCCCACTGGACTCTAGTCTTGCATCCAGCCGAGGGTTCCCGAGCTCCTCTCCCTGTCCATCTCCAATGAATATTCTGCTCTCCAGCATCCTCCGTACTGTATGGAGCCTAATAAATGCACTTTCCTGGAGCAGCTCTGTGTGTGGAGCTTCCTTTTTACAACCCCATTTCCTGCCTGTGCACTGTGCTGACTCCAGTTCCTGAATCTCCATGAGGTCAGAAGCCTGGTGCTAAGAGCAGCTCAAAGATACAGACACCCTGATGTACTGGGGCTAAGCGCCCATGGGTTCAGTGGGCCTACATCATGCCTGCACCGTCCTGCTCCCTACCCCACCAGGCTGTGCCTTCTGGGTGTCTTGGGAGCACGTGCAAAGCAGAGACGGAGCTCAGTGTTTGTTGGTTGTTGTCTATGTGAGGTTTTCCCGGCCGGAGAGGGTGAGGCGCAGAGTCAAGCACAGACCCTGGGGAATGTTTCTGGAACTTCCGATTTATTCAGGCTTAGGCGTCACATATATAGCAAAAGGTCACAGGGTGGGGTGAAAGCTAGGAGGAAAGGAGGGTCTATAGGATTGACCTAGGGTTTTGCCCAATAAGAGAACTTTGTGAATGGGTGGTCTATATGGCATTAGCTATGGGGGATGGTAAGGCGATGGGTGAAAGACAAAGAGGGGCGGGGCTACCAAGATGGCCGCTGACAAGGTTCAACATGTGGGAGGGAGTGTGCTCGAGCCCCTAAGGGTCTCCGAATCTGCAGGGAGACGGAGTCTCAATCTTTAGGCCCAGGAGACAGGCACACGATTCACTTGCCCTAGCCAGACTTGAAGCGCTCCCTTAAGTGTTCAGCTGGCTTCTTCATCTCCTTGTCGTCCTGGTGCCAAGCCTGGAGACTTACTTCCTTCCAACAAGGGGTCTTTGACTCGGGACTTCAGGTTCACAGGATGGAATTAGCTCACATCACCCTCTTCACCACTCCCCAGGTGTCCATTTTTAATGAAAACTAGTTACCACCATATACAAAGTACACATGCATCTCTTGCCCCTGTGGAAATCACAACACAGGGTCCATTCGCCTCTCAGGTCTTGGGGCAGCCGCTCTGTGTCTTCTAAAGCACCTCTTCACCCCTGTCCCAGCGCATGTAAGTGTGAGTTCTTGAACTTGCTGGTTTCCAAGAACTGAATCTTCTGGGAATGAGTTGTGTCCTCCGAATCATGTGAAGGAAACTACGTGGCCGATGGTGCCCTGTGTCCTTCTGTGTCCACGGACCCTGTTGTTAAACTAGGTCCAAGTCTTGGGAGACACCCGACCTGCGGTCCCTGGCTCTGCTCTCCCAGTGGAGTCACGCGCCTCCCCTTCCTGCTGGCTTCCTGGGGCTTCGAACCCCATTCATGCTTCGCTGGGAGTGAGGGCTGCACTGTAAGGTGAATTTTCCACCTTTTGTCCAAGGTGTCTAGTTTGATCTCATTGTTTGAAAAGGGGATACGGAGGGATCTGAGCCAGAAATGGGATCTGTCAGTCTGGACATGAACACACATGCACACACGCACACACACACAGCCTACATACATGCAGCTGCTTCGTGCACACTCACACACATATTCCCTTGGCATGGGCACACTCGCATGCACTCATGCACATGCAGGCTGGGAGGTGGGGTGAAGCTGCTCTCGGAAGGAGGCAGACAGGGCTCCCCCACACCTCACGCTGTGGCTCGGGGTCTGGAGGCCACTGGCCTGCTTAGTCGTCGTGTCCAGGTCATCTTGCAGGAAGGTTTCAGGAAACAGCCTCAGAGTGCTACAGGTGGCAATGGCACATGTGTCACCTGCGAAGTGTGAGGAGTGTCAGGACTCGGTGGGCTGAGCCTCTGACCGTCACCCCGGCGTGGATGTTGGTGGTGCTGGGTGTACCATGTCTCCGGCCCTTTCTTGCTGTCTCTGCTTTCCAGCCACCCGGTGAGTAGCCCTGCCGTGCCATGTACTCCCAGGTGATGTCCCCCTCGCGGTGGGCCCCAGCCCAGGTGCGGCCACACGCTGTGGACCCCGTGTGCGTGGTCTGTGAGGTCCGCCTTACGGGGCGTGTTGCTGGGGTCTGAGGAGGAGCCTGGGCTCCACACAGAGGACCGTGTTGGACACAGATGCTCTCGGTGAGTCCATGAAGCACCCACGCAGAGCTGTGCTTTTGCCAGCAGCTACAAGCGCTCCACCACCCGCTGCACTGCGAGCCTGCTGCTGCTGCTGCTAGCTCTGGTTGGTTTGTTTTAGAAATCTCTGCAGTACAGTACATTCTCTGGAGGTGGACTTTCAAGGTATCTTTAGAAAATGCTCAGCGTCTGTGCCTCAGTGAGGGTCTACAGGACACTGGCATCGACCCACATTTGCTCCTGTCCTTTGTCGTCAGTTCCACACATCTGCTTCCTGGCCCTAAAATCATATAAACGGACTCCCACGGTGTGAACCTTTCTCCTCTGCTTCTTTGCCTTCAAAGCAGGAGAGTCACTCACACCACTGCCGGTCTGAGTAGTTTCCTCCTTCAACTTTGGATGCCATGGTTTGTTACCCAGTGGGCAGGTGACACTCAGCATCTATCTATCTGCTCTGAGATCCATTGGCTGTGAGATGCAGGCCGAGGGCAACATGGGCGCTCTCTTCCCTCTGGCAACTGTTATTGGGCGGTATGTTGCTGGGCACTTCGGCATCACCACCCAGAGCCTGCTGAAGAAGGCAGCTTCGGGGGAAGCCTTGAGGTGGGCAGCGTGAGCTCCCCAGCTCAGCGCTTTCTTCCAGGGGTCAGGGCTCTTGCTCAGGCACTGAGACTCCTCATCCTCCATAAAGACCTTGGCAGGAGCCGCAGAGTCCCCAGACAGAATGTGTCGAACTGGTGAGTGAGAACCATCCATCTGAGCAGAACTGACATCCCCCACAATCCATCAGCATGCTCTGTTATTTGTTATTTGCTTCCCTCACCAATGTTTTATCATTTTGGGGATGAAATATTTGCATACTTCCCCCTCAAAATTCATTCTAAGGGCCAGGGATTTAACTCAGTGGTTACGGTGCCAGTCTCACAAGAACGAGGTGGTGGATTTGATTCCTGGTAACCACACACAACATGGTCACTCACACTCAGCAGTGATTGGTATCACATACCACAGTGCCAGCTGTGGTGACTCATGTCTGTAATCCCTGCACTCAGGAGGCAGAGGCAAGAGGATTGCTCAATTCGTGGCTGAGTTCAGGACCAGCCTAAACTACAAAGTGAGACCCTGTCTCAAAAAAAAAAAAAAAAGAGATTCATTTCTAAGTATATTGTAATTTTTGATGCTATTATAAATTGAGACTATTTTAAATTTCAATGTCTAATTGTTTATTGCTAGTGTAGTAAGACAAAATTTATTTTTATGTAGTGGCCTTTATTCTTTGATTTTCTAGACTCACTAGTTCTATGGCTTTGGTATTGAATTTCTGAAGTATGTTAACAGAGACTTGTGGCTGTTACACGTAAGGGGATCATACAGTCTCTCACCACTACGTATGATATCAGCTATAGGTGCCCTTTAAAAGAAATTCCTTTTAATTTCTACTTCTATGTAGATATAGAAGTATATCCTGAAGAGATATTGAAATTTTGCAAGTGCTTTTTTGAATGTGTTGAGGTGATCCTTGGGTTTTCCTCTTTAGTTTATTGATATGAATTATATAAGTTGATTTCTGAACATTGAGCCAACTTTGTATTCCTAAGATAAATCCCATCTGCTCACAAACTGTTACTTTCTTTGTATACTTCTGGATTTTATTTCTAATATTTTATAAAATTATAAAATATATCTATATTCATGAATAATACTAGTATATGTTCTTGTGATTTTTTTGGTCTAACTTGGTATCAATGTTCTGCTGGCCTTGTAAGATGGGTTGGGAAGTTTCCTTCCTTCTGTTTTCTGGAGGAATTTGTGTAGAACTGGTTATATTTCTTCCTTAAATGTTCGGTAAAATTTATCTGTATAAACATTTTGTCCTGGAGTTTTCTTTGTTGAGTTTTCACTACAAATTCAATGTTTAAATAAATATGGGACCACTAAAGTTATCTATTTCTCTTGAATGAGCTTTGGTAGTTTTCGTCTTTGAAGCAATTTGAATATTTCATCTATCAAATGTGTGAGTGTAGTGTTGCCTATGTAATTCCCCTTTCATCTGTTAATAAGTTTAAGATCTGTAATGATGTACTTTTTCAATAGTACTATTGGCATTTGGGGTCTTCTCTTTCATTTTAACTATCCAGGATGGGAGATTGTCAATTGCATTTCTCTGCTCAGAGAAGCCGCTTTGGGCTTTACTGAGTTTCCTGTTGTTCTTCATTTTTAGCCTCACTGATGTCTCTTCCTGATATTTTTATTACCTCATTTCTTGTTCTTATTTTGAGTGTAATTTGCATTTCTAGTTTAAAATGCAAACTGCATAATTGATTTCAGAACTTCCTTCTTTACAAATATCATCCTTTAATGATGTAATTGTGCTCTAATCTTGCTTTTATCATATCCCACATATTTTGACATTGCTTTCTCATTTGTACGTAATTTGAAATACCTTCCTGTGTCTCTCATGACTTGAGTTGTGGATTCTTTAGAAGCACGTGCATTCATTTCCAAATTAGCGGGAGGCTCCCTGCGTGCATGTGTAATTGGCATCTCGCTGGATTTCATCGTCAGCAGAGAACATACTTTGTGTCGGCCCTTCCGTGTGTCGAGTCCACCTCCCAGTGCCGCACAGCCCTCTCGACTGTGCCACTGTGCCCTGAGGAGCAGGCGCTGTCCTTGGGGTGCTGCTGAGTGCCGTGAGTCAGCAGCTGAGGGCGCTGCGCAGCCTCCCGTGTCTGCACGGACCTTCTCTCTACTCTTGAAGCTGAAATCCAATGATAAAGGTGATTTTCCTGTTTTTTCTCTTTTATTCTGTGGGATTAAAAACTGCTTAGGCTTTGGAGCTTTGCTGGGAGGTGCTGACACGTTAGACTGTCAGGTTTTCCCGGTGAGTCGACTCCCTTCCAGTTCTTTGTCCCTGGTAATATTTCTTGCTCTCAAATCTATCTTGTTTCTTTTTAATGCAGCCGTTTCAACTTGCCTGATTAGTGTCAGATGCCATATTTTCCATCTGTTTACTTTTAATCTGTTTTTCTATTTAAAGCAAAATTTACAGTAGATAGATAGCATGTAGTTCAACATAGCCTTTTTAATCTATTTGAAAATCGTCCCTTTGATTATGGTATTCATTTTGTATTTAACGCAGTTGTTGACGTATCTTGATGTCCAGCCCCATTTTGCTAATTGTGCGCTATGTGTCCCACTTGTTCTTCTTTGCACTTTTAATCTTTTTATGCCTCTGTTGGTTCAGGACGTTTGATTACTCATTTCTTCTCTCTGCTTGGTTCACTAACCTCTGTCATTTCAAATCTGTTTGGCCTGTGTACAAGAGACACCTTTCCCACACAGGGTCTCGTCCTGTCTCATGAGCTCCTCCTCTCTGTGTTCCCTCAGGTGGACCCAGAGTTTCTCTGCTATTGAGCCTTGACTTCAAGAGGCTTCTTAGGTATTTCTTTCAGTGCACTTCTGTTCATGAAGCCTTTCTGTTCTTGTTTACCTGAAAAACCGTTTGTCTCATCTGCATTTTGAAAGGCTTTGTTTTACAAAGCCGGCAAGTTTTTCTATGAGTGTTTTTCAGAGGCCTTGTGATCAATCAATCGATGGATCAAGGGTGTGCTTTTCCTGAGAAGCCTGGCTGGTCCTCCTCACTCTGACCCCTGTGAGCAAAGTCCCTTGATGTTCCATCTTCACCTTCGGTTTCTGACAGCCACAGGATGCCACGATGGCTCTGATTTCCCTTTTCTGGGGGAAATGTTATCTAGTTTGGGATTTTCTCATCTTTCAGGACAGTGGCTGCACGTGTTTGGTCATTTTTAGGAACAGTCTCAGTGGCTGTCTCTTCAGAGCTTTCTTCTGTTTCATTCTCTGCCCTTTCTGAGCCCAGTTCCGGGCACACCTGACAATTTCACAGCCTAGAGCTGCAGGTAATTTATTCTTGTTCCTTTCTCTTTGTAATTTTTCCAGTTTTAACTTTCTATTAGTACATGTTTGCAGTATATGATGATTACATCCTCTGTGGGGAGCTGGTACCTGCACACAACATATCTTAATTCTTTTTATTTCCTTTTTCCCTCCTTCTATCTCTTGGTTCTTTCCCTCTTGCAAAAGGTCTCTTTCCCTACTTCTATTATCTATCCTTCATTTGGTTTTCATTTATACTTTGGATTTCTCACAGAAGAGAAACCATGTAATATTTAATCTTCTGTGTCTAATTGATTTCATTACCACTGTGGTCTCAATGCACCCATTTACCCACAAATGACACAATCATGTCCTTCTTCATGGCTGAGTCGTACTCCACTGTGTGTGATGCTGCATTTTCTTCACCCATTCCTCTGTTTATGGGCATGTGGGCCACTTCCAAGATGTAGCTAATCATTTTGACAGTTTCTATTTCTCTGTCTTCATGTTCACTGGTTCTGCTTTTGATTGTATCAAACATGCCAATGAGCCTGCTGAAGGCTTCATCTTCAGTGTGTGTTTTGATTTCTGTCTCATCAATTCAGCTCTCCTAGTTCAAAGTCTGTGCTGAAATCCTCTGTTTGCTCATAAATGTGATTTTTTTTTTTGAGATAAGGTCTTGCTTTATAGTTCAGGCTGGTCCTGAACTCAGCCTCAAACTCAGCAACCCTCCTGCCTCTGCCTCCCAAGTGCTAGGATTACAGGCGGGAGCCACTATGCCCGGCACTGTGGTATGTGGTACTGATGGCTGGTGAGCATGAGTCATGATGCCCAGTATTGTTAGATGTGGTTACTGGGGATCAAACTAGGGAACTTGCACTTGCAAGGCAGGCGCTGGAACTGCTGAGCTAAATCCCCAGCCCAAACGTGATTTTTTAACAGATGAACCATGATATGTGTTCAAGCTCCAATACCTTGTCCTTTTAAGTCCAGTTTTGCAGATTTCTTTGTCTCTTGATGATGGCTTTTTCCTTGTCAATTTGCATGTGGGTGTAATTGTTGACTGGCTGTTGGACCTCACATGTGAACAGTGGACATGCACATGAGTGTCTCCCCTGGAAGCAGGTGTCTCTTCCACCAGACCATCCCATGGAGTGCTCTCAGTTGCCTATGGTCAAAGGCCAATCCTTGCTAGGCATTTCCCACCCACCCGGACACAGCAGCCGGACACAGCAGCAGGTCCAGACCTGCCACTCTCAGCCCCAGGGTAGTTTCTTCAACCTTAACCCCCCAGCAAGTGTCAGGAGGTGAGGTGGGGACAGTGGAGTAGGAGGCGGCATGGAAACTGTTCCCTAAGCAAGGGCTGCTTTCTGCAGAGGGCTGGACCCTAGCGGAGAGAAGAGAGGTGAGCCACACTGGGAAGGCTGGTTTATTGTGGTTAATGAAGAAGTTAGAGAGCAGGAGACAGGCATGGCGGGGACCCCAGTCACCATGCTGCTACATTCTCTGCCCAGAGTTCAGGACTCACTGAGCAGCTTCCCATCTGCTTCAAAGCCAGGCCTGGGCCACAGGGCCTGGTTCTGGACAGGGACTGGAATGTCCCTTCATTCTGGACAACTGCCCTAGAGACCTGAGGTCAACAGCAGGAGGAGGGACAGCAGGCAGAGGTGCCACAGGAGGCAGGGCTACAGAGGAGGGCAGGGCAGGAGGGCTGGCAGCACCCCGAGGACTGGCATGAAGGCTGGCAGCATCCTGAGGACTGGCACGAAGGCTGACAGCACCCTGAGGACTGGCAGGAGGGGACCAGGCACAACGAGGGCCTGCAGCTCACGGGAACACACACAGAGGACTGGCAGGAGGGCTGGCAGCACCCTGAGGACTGGCAGGAGGGCACCACACACAGGACAGGCCTGCAGCTCACAGGCACACAGCAGGCAGCCTGGCAGGGGCTGCACACGCAGCAGGCCGGCTGGCAGCACGAGGAGCAGCTGGTGTGGCACATGGTGGCTGAGGTGTCTGTGGCTGGGAGGAGTCGGGGATGTGTGCAGCCTCCTCCGTGGGCAGCATTTATACTGGTGCCAGGAGTCTGGGCAGCAGGGTGCATGCTGCTGTCTTCCGTGTGGTGCTTCCTTCCTGTCTGTCCAGGTGTCTCGTCACCCTGGGACAAATCCCCCTCTGTTTTGCATTACTATAAACACTGTGACTTCCAGATCACCTTCTTTGGCAAACAGGATTTTCTAGTTTGTTACCTCTCCAGACAATTACTGTGTACAAAGCACCAAGGGCTAGACTAGCATCTCTGTAACTTTTTTGTTCTTTCCTATCTTCTGCTGTCAATGAAGACTTTGAGGCAATAATGTATTTTGACTTCTTATTTTTCACAGGGAGATTTTAAAGCATATGTTGGCAAATTATGGCCTGTGAGCTGACTTTGGCCCCCTCCTTGTATTTGTGAATAAAGTTTTATTGGAACTCAGCATGCGCTTTTGTGTACTGCTCCGTGGCTGCTCTTCCACCATGGTGGCAGAGCTGAGTCTGTCTGACAGAGAGTGTGTGACATGGGAAGACTAACACTTTACTATGTGCCCTTCACAGAAATTGAGCTCACACTGCCACGCACCAAATGATATAAAATGTATTTGTTTATAAAGCAAAAATATAAGAGGGTGATCAGAAATACAACAAATACTTTAATTTTAAAATATATACTATAGAGAGTCGGGAGTGATGGCTCATGCCTGTAGTCCCAGCACTCAGGAGACAGAGGCAGGAGGATTGCCATAAGTTCAAGGCCAGCCTGGGCTACATAGTGAGTTCAAGGGCCAGAGTGAACTACAAAGCAAGACTCTATCTCAAAAAAACCCCCAAACCTTATATATTATAGTAAAAGACACATTGTCATGAATGCCCCCCCAAATCCTCCTCACTTTGAACACACTCATCCCATCACTCCTGCCACTTTCTGCAGCAGCTCTGGAGTCCTCTTTCCTGAGTGCCTTTGTTTGGCTTGATCAAAAATATGATGTCTGCTGTTACTGAGTGCCACCCAACAGAAAAGCAGCTCGTAAAAACATGACACTATGCCTTCACCCACCTTAGTCACCAGATCTTCCAGCTCTTCCCTATAGTCCAATGGCCATGACAGGGAAATGCTTTGAATGAACTGGGGATGTGGAGGCAGCTAGGATAGCATAAGAGAGAGACTCAGGAAAGAAGACTACAGATCTTTTGCAGAAATAGGCCAAGGCCATGAGACGAGTGTGTTCAAAGCAAGAGGGAGAATTTTGAGGAGAATTCATGGCACTGTGTCTTTTACTGTCACAAAAAATTAACATTCACCGTATTTTGTGATCTCACTTTGTACGCTGTGTATCACAGCAGAGAGGCCCTGGCCACACGGGCCTCCACAGTGGGCAAGGAGGAAGTGTGTGAATCAAAATGGTAGTATGGATGATCTCAGAGAGGTCTGGGTCTTTCAAAGACTGAAAAGGAGTTGTGGGTTGCTGCTGGATGACCATGGCCACACAGCGACAGTGCTGAGCTGGCCGGGGGCACAGAGGGCTGGGAGAGTTGCAAAGATCAGCGGAGGGCTGAAGGTGTGAGGAACAGGGTTCTTCTGGGGTGCTGGGAGCGGAGGGCAGGGGCTGGACAGATTGTGGCTTTGGGTGCCAGGGATTCCTGGCCCCGTGGGATTTACAGTGTGAAGCTAGGAGCTTGGGATGGAGGAAGAGTCACAGGGTTGGAAAAGAATCTATGGGGATGACCCGGTCTGAAGAAGGGGAGAAAGTTACGAAAGAACGCAGGGGTCAAGATCAAATAGTCCAGCATGCCAAGATTTCAGCCTCAGAGGGAGAGAGAAAGAAAGTTGCCATGAACAAAATTCAAGGAAACAACAGCCAGAATCCTCACATTAAAAATTTTTTAAATTATCAAATTGCAGATTCTAGAGTCCCAGAAAACCCTAGTGGGATAAATATAAGAGAACCCATATCTGGACACACAAAAAAATCAATAAAAAGCAGCAATAAAGACAAAATCTTGAAAGCAGGGGGAAGAAAAGACACTTCCTGCCCAAGCCAATAAGGGCAAAGAGCCCTCAGCTCCTCCATAGAAAAGTGGAGCAGCCCAGCCCACGAGGCGGGTCCCCACCCCACTGTGTCCGTCCAGTCCTGAGACCCAAGTCTGCACGGAGCACATAGTCTGCTGAGCTGCAGGGAGCCCCCAGCTGAGAAGGACTCCACGGACAGGACAGAGTGGCTCTTTGTGGGCCAGGGGCAGAAGTGGCGGAAGAGGAGGCAGTCATGACTACAGGGAAGACCGCAGATGGCAGGATACCAGGGCCCGCTCTAAAGGTCGCACATCCTCTGCCCGACCCCAGACACCATGTGTGACACCTGCCGCCCCTGGGGTTGTCTGCCTGGCTATAGCATCCTGTGCTGTGTCCCTGCTGCCTGAGGCCCCAGCCATCTGCTCTGCTGTGCGGCTGCTGTGCTGGCCCCTGTGCAGTGTGGCTGTGTCCACCATCCAGCCTGCTGCATGGCCTGTGGTGTGTAGGCCTGTGAGCTGCCTGTCCTCCGGATGCTGCTGGCCCTGCTGCTCAGCCCTGCTCTGTTGAATGCTTCCTGAGTCTTCCTTACCTCCTGCTGAGTGGCGGCCACTGAGGCCCCTTCTCGGGGAGAAGGGAGAGCTGTTCACTGCCCTCTCACCCAGCCATCCCCACAGCCCATGCAGACCCCCACTCACCTTTGCAGCAAGGCTGCTCCATCGCAGCACAGGAGGCCAAGTACCCGCCCACACCCCACACTCTTCAGGCTAGCCTGTCCACATCATTGCCTGCGCTGCCCACAACCCCAGCCCTGGAGCCTGCTGCAGCAGAGACCACTACACGGCAGGAGCGGAACTTGAACACATGCGACACCCCTTCAGTCTTTCCACAAACTCTTTCTTAGGAGTTTGTTCCTTAAGGGTTCCCAGGCTCCTTCTCTAGGAGCTCAGCCACCTGGTGCTTACCAGCCAGGCAACTGTCCCTGAAGGGCAGCCCACAGCCGCAGGCTCCACTGGCCCTACTTTGTCCCTTAAACCTGCAAGAGGTGACCAGACACCATGGAAAATGGTTAAACTTCTAAAAACTCATTGCAGTAGTAGACACTTTGCCCTGGCCTGCTACCAATCCTCCTGTCACTGAGCACACTCATCCCGCGTCCCGGCCACTTCCCGCAGCGCTCTGAGTCCTTTCCAAGTGTCTTCAAGAGCTGAGATCAACAGCACCGCAAGTGTGGCTGCCGAGCGCCATCCAATGGAAAGGCAGCTCATAAAACGCGGTACTGTGTCCTCATCCGCCTCATTCATGGGACCTGCCCTGTATGACTCCTGGTTCTTCCCCAAAGTCAAAATTACCTTGAAAGGGAAACATTTTGAATCCACTCAGGGCATAGAGGCAGCCAGGACAGGGCAACTAAAGAAATTCAGGAGAGAAGAGGCAGAGCTGCTGCAAAAGAGGTGAGGTCGTTTGAGGAGGGTGTTGGAGGCAAGGAGAGGACTTTGAGGGGGACTCATGGCCGTGTGTCTTTACTGTAATGCATTTTTTTTTTTTTTACTTAAACCTTCACCATACTGTTGGACTGCACCTCATGTGAGGCCGGTTCTTACGCTATGGAGAGGTCTCAGGCAGATAATGGTTCTTGACTCTGTCCCTCGGGGAAAAGGTCTTCTGCTTAGTGATCAACGCTCACAGCTCAAGGATATTTCAGCCCCTAAAACCACACGGCTCACATCCATAGGATGCCAAGGAGGCCGTGGCTAACTGCAGCCTGCAGGTTAGTGGTCGTCCCCAGCAACGTCCAAGTCTTCAACCCAGAGCCAGGTCTGTGTCAGTGCCGTGGAAGGAGAGACTCCACGGGCAGAGCAGATTAAGCCAGGTGTGATCCCGGTCATCGTGTGGGCCCAACACTACCATAGGGCCTGGGACAAAGGACGTCAGGCCACAGGCCCCGCTTCTCTAGAAGCTGAAAAAACCAAGAAATGATACTTTCGAGCCTCCAGCCTGGCCTGTGGACTTCCAGGGCAGTCAGCTTTAGGCCCAGAACGTGGAGTTTGAGTAAACCTGGCAAACAGAACCCACATAGGTTTGAGTTTCTCATTTTAATTTTCATTGTATGGCACATGTTGGTAGCACACGATGCAGACATTCAGTACGGGGAGCTGCTGCATGGACGTAACATTCCTCAGTTCTTTTTGTATCCTCTTCCTCTCTCTTCCCCTCCCTCCAACCTCCCTCTTTCTCTTGGTCCTCTTCCCACTTGAAAAAGATCTGTCTGTCTGTCTCCTATTATCTGCCTTTCATTTTGCTCTTTATTCATAGCTTGGGTTTCTCATATAGGAGAAACCATGAAATATTTAAGCTGTGCATCTGGTTCATTTCACTTCCCTTGATGGTCTCCACTTTCCCACACATGACTCAGGGGCATCCTCATAGCTCAGTATTTCTCTGTTGTGTACAAACACCACATTGTCTTTCTTTTTCCTTTCTTTCTTTTGAAACAGGATCTCACTTTGTAGTTCAGGCTGGCCCTGAGCTCAGCCTCAAACTCACAGTAATCCTCCTGTCCCTGCCTTCCCAGTGCTGTGATGACAGGTGTGAGTCACTATGCCCCGCACCATGGTACGTGGTTCTGACTGCTTGTGGGTGTGAGTCACCACACCTGGCATTATTGTATGTGGTCACCAGGGATTAAGCCTGGGCCCTTGCATGCGCAAGGCAGGCGCCGGAACCACGGAGCTAAATCTCTGGCCCTTGGGTTTTATTTTCAATCCAGTTTGCTAATCTGTCTTTTAATTAGTGGACTGAGGCCATTTACACAATGTGTTATTATCAAAACGTGCTATCATTCTTGCCATTGTGTTCTCGTTCCGCTGTCACTCCTTCATTGCTCCCCTTCCCGTGCTGCCTGTCTTGAGCCAGCTGAACATGCACTGAAACCCGTACAAACTATGAGCCAAGATAAACCTCTCCTGTGAGGTGCAAGGCCAGGTGTTACATCCTAGTGATAACAAAGTGACTGACAGCTGTCCTCTTCCAAGATGGATATTCACCGGGTCTGGGGGAGAGGGGATTACAATCCAGGCAGACAGTGTCACTCACATACTCCCTAGATGCTGGATTTTTGTCTAGCCAGGTTCATTTTCATTTACCCCCCATGTTAGACTTTTATCTTTTGCTCCTATCTCAGGGTACCTGCTTTTCCCCAGTGCCAGTGTGAAGACCCTCATCCCTGCTGTCTTCCCCTGGGAAGCCATCTCTGACTTCAACCACTGTCTGTCTGGAGCATCTTTCAGGTTCTGTCTGTCTAGCTTCTCTTCCCTGGATTGTGCTCCACAAGGTGGAGTACAGCCTGTGACCTCAGTTCTGAGGAAGAGACTTGTCCCCAGTCCTATCAGGCAGCTCCACTCTCCTCTGACTCCAAGGACCTCACCTGGTCATCTCATGGCCAGGAGCTGGCAAGGCGCTGATGTTGACCAGCCAGGTCTGACTGGTTCCTCCGGATCCTAGCAGAGCTATGGCCCACTGAGGCCTCCGTCTTGTCTTTTCCCTTCCCCAGTGGTTTGTTCATAAGGTGTCCGTTTGCTCAGTGCCTCCTGAGATCCTGAGCAGGACAAGTGGTGTTTGAGGGTCCACTAAGTCTTCTGGCTCTTTGCAGCATAAGCTGGTCTTTGCACTCTGCCATCTTGGTTGCCCACCGGTGGCCCATGACACTGAGGTGCTCCCAAGGTTTTCTGCTTCTCCCTGTTCACCTTGATCCACCTGGGCAGCCACTTAGGAAACAAGGGCTTCTGTGTCAGGACTTTGACAAATGCTTGTATTTGGAATTTAAGAATATGTTTACCTTGTCTTTTATGCCAAACTTTGGAGTGGACACAGTGGATACGAGAGGCAAGAAAATGCATACCAGCTCATATTTCCTGACACAAACACTTTTATTGGTTAGAGCAATTGATTTTTGTTACATCAGGCTGGCTTCGTGAGAAAGTGTCTCAGGGCCCACTGTCTACCCCATGGAGAAATTTGTAAGAAAGTGAGCAGGTGCTTCATCCAACCCCTCTTTCACACAGCAGCCGTGTGGCCACCAAACTAGAGAGGGACAACTCTGATGGCTGCAGCAGCATGCAGGGCTCTCAGGAGCTGACAGTCCTGCTCAGAGCTGAGGCAGCCTGTAAGGCCAGAAACTGAGCCAGTCAGCAGCAGGACTTCTGGCCCAGGGAGAGGCCACAGCAGGCCGGCCGGGGGCAGGCAGGGCGACAGAGCAGGGACACACAGGAGGACGGACGGCAGCAGCTGGGCTGGCAGGAGGATGTGCAGCAGGAGGAGGTGGGCACACAGCAGGTGGGTCTGCACACGGGGCGGCACAGCAGGGACACAGAGCAGGAGGGCGTGCAGCAGACGGGCTTGCAGCAGACAGGCACGCAGCAGAATGGCTGGCAGGGGGAGCAGGAGCAGCAAGATGGCTGGCAGCCAGACTGCTGGCAGCAGCAGGAGTCTCCAGAGCAGACAGGAGTGCAGCAGACAGGTTTGCAGCAAACAGGTGTGCAACAGACAGGTGTGCAGCAGGCAGGCGTGCAGCAGACAGGCTTGCAGCACACGGGTGTGCAGCAGGTGGGCACACAGCAGGATGGCTGGCAGCAGGATGAGCAGCAAGCCGTCTGGCAGCCAGACTCATGGCAGCACGTGGGTGAGCAGGAGCTGGTGCAGCCTGACTGGCAGCATGGGGTGCAGATGAGGCTCAGGCAGGGTGCTGGGGCACAGCAGCTGGGCTGGCAGCAGCTGGGGGCACAGCAGGAGGGCTCGCAGCAGCTCTCTGGGCAGTTGTCCACCTGCCAGGAATCAGAGCAAGACTCGCAGGAACCTGGCAGGCAGACCCGGCTGTCATAGCTCAGGTCACTGGAACAGATGGACCTCGTCGAGGCAGCCATGCTGGGGTTGATGCTGTAGGAGGGTGTGAGTGTGGGACGTCAGTGAGCGTATGGGACGTCAGTGAGTGTATGTGAGAGCTGCAGGGCTCTCAGGCTCTTATACTCCTCCTTGCCTCGTGTTGTCCCAGAAAGGAGCTTCACAAGCCATCCTTCCTGTTGACATGCAGGGCTGAGTGCTGAGGTCCCTCATTAGTGTGGCTGTTAGAACTGTCCACGTGATGTGGGAGTCTGCTTCTCCCTCTGCTCTTACTCTGGCTCTAGAGAAAGCATGGACAATGTGTGAGTATTCTGCTGAGGTGAAGCATCAGAGATAAACCCTTCTCATCCTACCACTCCTGTACTTTTTATTGCATTTTATTGCTTTAACCATTTTAAAATATAAATATGAAGAAAAACTTCTGTATCTTACAAAATACAACTGGCACTAGAGATTGCATAAGCAGGCCCACAGGTGCTTCTGGACCATGTCGCCTGTGCCTTGTGAAGGAGGAACTCAGGGACCCAGTTTCTGCTGGAGCACTGCTTTCTCTTTCCATCTCTTCCATTCCCTCATGAGATAGCTAGAGCTTCCCTTTGGGATTTTTCCTATTTTCCTTTGCCATACTGAAAAATCAGGTATGTTTTTGTGTATGCTGGGTCTCACATTTCAAGGTTTCTTGTATTGTGAAGTTACTGAAGCCACTGCCACATTTGTGTGATAGTTTGGCTGGATATAGAAGTCCAGTTTTGGATGGTCAGTCCCTCAAAACAGTGAAGACAGCTCTATTTTTTTTTTTAAGTATGTGTGTGTGTGGGGGGGTATCTTGTGTTGTTGGTGAGATTTCAGTGTTTATTATCTGTCATTTATTAGGGTCTGTTTTTCAAATTTTAAGGGAGTGTTTGGGTTTTTTCTTCATCCTTGTTCAAGAATATCACTATTTGTTTGTAAAACTGTGTGTGTTTTTACTCAGTGTTTGGAACTCATGGAACATTTCAAAACAAAGACTCATCTCAGGAAATGCTTTTCAGTGTTTTAAAATGAGTTCCTCTTTCCTGCCTTCTTATTGTGACTCTAGATATCAAAGTTTCTGAACTGATTTTTATATTTCTTAGTTCTTCTTCCATTTTCCTCATATGTTTCCTTTGCTCTCTTCTCTAGGAAACTGCCTTAATCTTATTTTTAAGGTCATAACCCAATCTTTAATCATTTCCACTCAATTTTTTGGCCCATATATTAACATATTCATACTTTTCAAATATTATTTCTGATTGTTTCTTTTCATATCAGCTTGATTCTTGCCTTGTGATGTTGATGGACTATTTTCTCTACTAACACCAATGATGCTACTTGAGTTTTCAAAAGTTCTTCCCCATTTTTAAGTCACTTGTTTCATGTTAGAGGAGGACTATGCCTCATTTTTCTGAACAAAGGACTACATTATTTCGTTCTTGTGTCCCAGGCTCATACTTCATCTCTCTGTTCTATAACACATAAATCGTCCTGCTGGACCCATGGCTTGTTTTTATACAATCTGAAGATTATCTTTTTAACAACCCTCTGAACATTTTCTCCATGGATGTTGGTGGTGAACCAGGAGTTTAATTCACTTTCTGGGGTTGAGAAATTCATCATTGCCTTCAGGAAGACTCAGTGATCCTCGCACTGTCGAATGTCAACTGCTCTCTCACTTTTCAACCCTCCTAGTCCTGTGTGGTCTCTTTTCAGACTCAACCCATTCATGGAGGGCTGTTCATTCTTGCAGAGCTGACACTGAGGGAAGTCAGATAATCCATGAAACCTGAAAACCTGTCAATGCTGGCTGGTTTCTCCCATGGCCATGCTTCACTCCAGCCTCTACCCCATTGCCCTAAAGCAGCACCTGCAAAGCCCTGAGTTGGGTGTCTGCGCTCCTGGAGCCAGGACAAGGGACTTGGAGCCTCGTTTGTTTCTGGGACAAATCCTAGGGCATACCAATGTCTTAGGATCCACCCACTCAATTGGGCACTAGACTCCACTGCCTCCCACTCCTCAGCTGCCATCCACCCCTCTGCAGCTTCTATCTGCTTGGCTGCTGGCCACTGTCTGAAGTGTCCCCCGTCCCCTTCTCTTGACCCGCATTCCTTCTTGGGCTCAGCTTACTGCTCACCCCTGGTCCCGTCTGTGGGGACAGGCTTCAGCCTCAAGGATGAAGTGGTTGTCACTGACTGAGTATCTGAACGAGGGAGACACAGCAACCAGCTGGTGCTGGCTGGGCAGAGGCTGGATTCTGGAGGGCAGACAGCATGTCATCCACATAGGACACTTGTGGGAAGACTCCCTCTGTATTTCACCTTGGCCAGGGGGTGAGTCCCAGTGGGGCTTGTTTCTGAGGCCTGGGTGGGCACCTTCCATGTGTGTCACCAGGTGCCAGCAGATTCCAGCTGACTTGATGCGGACATGGGCTCCCTCTCTGGAGTTCTGCCTCCAGCTGGCCAGGAGTTATGCCTTCAGCTATCAAATAGAGCAAGTTGGTGTGTGTGTATGTGTGTGTGCGCGTGCGTGTGCATGCATATGCGTGTAGGAGTAGGGAGGTCCACAGAGGAACACAGAGCTCTTCTGGCTTCTCGGCTATCATACTGGCATTGTTAATCCCACCAGTTCTGACTTGCACACTGTGCTCTACTGGACACATTATTCTTTTTGCTGATGCTTCACTGAGGTGTAATTGGAAAATTAAAATGATATATGTGTGAGATTATGGTGTGCTGATCTTGCAAGTGTACAACACTGGATAGCAAAGAATACTATGGGGCTGATCCACATCCCCACCCTCTCTTAGTGACCTTTTGCATGTGGAGAGACAGTTAAGTCCTCTCCTTGAGGCACACGTGAAGGATCCGGTGGCACATGGTGCCCTACAGGAGCTGCACATACAGCAGATCTCTGGAACATACAGACCCTTCATGGCTGGGCCTGGGGCCCTGCACTTCCCTCCTCTGCCATCCTGCCCAGCCCCTGGTAGTCTGTGCACTGCTCTGCCTCTGTGACTTTGCCACTTTTAGATTCCACAGAACGTGAGATCACTCAGTGCTGCACTGGCCCCTCCCACTGCCTGGAGCATTTGCGATGCTTCCATGCTCCCATGTGCCGGGATTTCCTTCTTGCCAAAGGCTGAACACTACTATCCATGTGGCTTCTCCCTTATCTGCCTTCTGTCTCAGGTTTAATTTTTGAGGAACCTCCGTACTGTTTCCCACAATTTCACTTAGAAACTGTGACTTTATGGGTTTTAATGAGTACAGTTTATGCCTCTGCCACTACCCTGCGCTGTTGGCTCTGAGTTCAGGGTTTTGCAGGTCTTAGTGGCCTTCGGGCTCGTTGTGAGCTGCAGAATGTTTAAAATGGCACAGGAAAGGCCTGTGTACCAAAGACTCATGGCATGTACCTTTAAAACCATCCGAATCTGTGTGCTTTGAAGATTCATTTTTTTTTTCTTTTGAGACAGGGTCTCGCTTTGTAGTTTGGTGTGAGCCACCATCCCCAAAATAGTGGTATGTGGTACTGATTGCTGGTGGGCATGAGTCACCACACTCAGCATTGCTGTATGTGGTTACTAGGGATTGTCCCTAGGACCTTTCACTTGCAAGGCAGGCACCAGAACCACTGAGCTAAATCCCTGGCTCGAAGATTTACTTCTTTAAATATCCTTTTAATAGTTTCTTACATATCACTGTATTAAACTTTCCACCTTGTTAATGAGTATAGAATATGTATATTTTTCAGTGCTGAGGGTTGAACCCAAGTGCTGTGCCCCAGAGCTAGTGCCTGGTTCAGTAATTTCTATTTTTTTATAACATGATGCTGTGTGTTTACATTTTTAAATGTTAGAATAAACATACATGTCCTACTTCTTTCTACTTGAAAACCAAACCCTCTGAATTATGAGCATATTCATTTTTCCATTTCTAATGTGTGTATTTATTTTATTTAAAGCTAGAGCTTTAAAAACCCTGTGGATCCTTTTGTTTTGTATTTCACTGACTTATCTTTTAAGTCTATTAAAATCATTCACCCTGATATAAATTAAATGTTAAATTATTTTCAGCTAATGGAGTTGAATAGTTAAACTGTGCTCTCTGGCCCATGCACTCGAGGATGTGAGTATTGTAAGTGGAACTTCTCCACATCTCGTGTGCTTTTGGTGTGTCCTGCTGGCCACACTGAAGCTGCTATGATGCCCATTTTAACTTGCTGTGTGGAAGCAGCCCGTTAGGCCTCCACCTGGGTGGATACCTCGGCCGGTGGTGGTGCCACCCTCTCTGCATTTGGAGCTGCTCCCCAGTAGCCAGCATTTGATGGAAGCTGTGCATTTCCTGAGCCCTCAGGACTGAGGGTTTTCCTCTCATTCTTGGGGACAACTGAGTCTCAGGGCCCGTGGGCAGTGGGTGCTGGGCCCACTTGACACTCCCTGTGAGGACCAGGTGAGGCTGAGTGTTTGTGTGAGGCTCCCGGACTCAGGTCTGGCTTCCCAGGGCAATAAAGCGACCAGACCTGGTGTGGTGGGGAGGACAGCGACTACATTGACATGCTGGTTGGATGTGAAGGTGGAGGACTGTGTCCTGAGGTCATCCTGGGGAAGCCACTCCAGGGTGGCAGTGCTGGGTGCTCCAGAAGGTGCCTTATCTGCAGGGGCCAAAGGGGCACATCGGGTCCTGACTGCACTGCTGCGGGACGCTGCCCAGTCCTGCTCCCTGCGAGAAGGAGGAACTTTTCCCTGCCAGCTCATGACCCGGCCCACTGCTGTGCTGCAACCCCTAGGGGGACAGTGCCCAGCTTCTGTGAAAGCCACCACATGGGTGCAGGAACACATCTTAGTGCACGGCTTCATGTCTGGCTCATCTCTGGTGACCGAAAGGGAAGAAGAGATCCCTTCTGGAGCCTGGAGGAGCATCCCTTGTGCTCCACCCTGTCACTTCAGAGCCTTCCGTGGCTCCTCAGGCCTCCTTGATGATATCTGGGGCTTGGAGCTGTCACCCTGAGGCACAGTGATGTTTTTCCTTCTCCTGGAGCTCTGGGGGTCAGAGCTGGGCCTGCGGCTGCACCTCCTGTACCTCAGCTCTTCTAAGCTGCACCTTGGCGTTCGCCACCCGCCGAGACCTCACCTCCCTCCACCCACCCCGAGGTGCATTGTGACCCATTTTTCAATTGGAGCATCCTGCTTCAGCCTCCAGGAACCTGACCTTTGTCTCCCTCCCTCCCTCCCTGCCTCCCCCAGTCTGTGTCCCTTCTCCTCCTCCTCTTTTCCTTGTAAGAGATCCTTTCTTCCTCTAGAGAGCACAGCAGCCTTCTCAACCTCCTCTCAATCTTTGGTTTTTATTTCCACAGTCGAGTTACCCACCGTCAACAGCAGTTTGAAATATTAAATGGAAAACTCCAGAAATGAGCAATTCAGAAGTTTTACACTTTTATTAGAACATATAGTTGTCCTCATTCTATTTCATTGTTATTGGTTTTTCCTGTGGTTATGAAGTGGACTCAGTCACTGCATGTGGGTACAACACAAGGGGGATGGAGCTGGGCACTGGCTGCTGGCGCTGGGGATTCAGAAAAGCCCTGCATTTCCACAGTGCCTGAGCTTTCATCTACTCAGAGTTTTGCCTCACTTTCATGCTTAGGTTTCTGCACAGGAAAGGCCTTGCCTGTGGTGCTTGGAATCAAACCCACAGCCTCTGCACTGAACACCATCCTCAGCTGTCTTCTGTTTATTTCCAGGCAGGGTCTCACTAAGTTGCTAAGTTGCCCAGGCTGAACTCTAACTTTCAGTGCTCCTGCTTCAGCCTCCCAAGTGCTGGGTGAGACTGTGGCTCCAACCCCACTGACATGACTTTCCCAGAGAGGATGCCATGGAGGATCTCAGCAAAGAGCTGCAGACCCCGCTGGACTGATGGGGCTCAGTCCTGGGAGTAGGCACTGGGGAAGCTCCATGTGCTATGGCTGAGCTGAGGAGCCCAGTGTCCCACGGAGCTCAGACACGGCTCCCTGGGAAGGGCTGTGTGTCCACAGCACCAAGGAGCTGGTCTGGAGGGCACAGCAAGGTCTGAGCCAATGGCCACCACGATGTCCAGAGAGGACAGGGCCTAGTGGGACAGAATCAACTCAACTGGGACTCAGAGCACATTCATCAAGACCAGAAATATAGTTGTGTCAGGGACAGTTTGAGGACGGGGGGGGGGGTCCACAGCCAGTCAGCATCCAGAAGGACCTGGGGAATCAGGACAAGGGAGAAGGAGTCAGTAAGGGCCAGGGAAGGCAGGCCGGGCTGGGGGTCACAGGGCTCTCAGGCCTGGAGGAGAAATAGGTGGTCAGCAGCAGGACTTCCGGCCCAGGGAGAGGCCACAGCAGGCTGGGCGGGGGCAGGTGGGGCGGCACAGGAGGGACGCACAGGAGGATGGGCAG
>PVIR01027049.1:0-23295 GCA_004026965.1 Petromus typicus
TGTACAGAACAAACTCCATGCCTTCCAGCCATCCGTTGCACCGGATCTGCAGTTCCTGGCCCCGGATTGGGGGAGAAGCGGAAATGACAGGTTTGGGAAGGATGTCTGGAAAGTAAAGTAGGGTTGGAAAAGGAGTCAAAAGTTTGGAGGCACCCAGACGGGACACTCACATTCACTTTATCCTCAAAACAAATAAGTGACAACAACAAAATAAATCCATCCTGAACTCCCCCTGGGCTCCCCCGTCAATCGCTTCTCACTCTTTCCCACCCTTCCCCCACCCCTCCCCTTCCCTTGTAGCACCGGAGTTTCAGGGTAACTGGAGAATCACTCTTGGAGGACCTTCTGCCTTTTCTTACCTGTCCCCACCAGCTGAAGTGCTTCACTGGGCTCTGAAACAGCCATCTCCTCCCATGAATGGCAGTGGTAACTTCCTGTGTGACTCTGGGTCAGGGCACCAAGGGGGAAGGCAGCCCGGACCTCCTCTGAGGCTGGGCGAGTTGCAATCCACCCAGTCCCGTCCTTCAGCAACACAAACTCCTGCGTAGAGCTGGAGGGGCTTCGGCACCACAGGGTTAAGTTCTTCCACGGGGCCAGAGGGAAGTTTGTCTCTGCCCACAGCTCAGGCTTAGGGGTCGGCACGATTACTTCTAGAAACAGCAGAGTTAATGAAGCCGTCCTCTCTCCTCTTCCCCTTCCTTTCCTTGCCCTTGAACCTCTACCTAGATCACATTGCTTACCTCCCTTTTCAAATCAAATCCTCGCTCACTCACCCCTTCCTTCCTCCCTCCCTCCCTCCCCCTTCCCTTTCTTCTTTCTTTCCTTGACTGCTTGCTTGTTCCCTCCCTCCCTCCCTCCCTCCCTCCCTCCCTTCCTTCCTTCCTTCCTTCATTCCTTCCTTCCTTCCTGTTTCCTTTATTCCTCAGGTGCTAGGGAGAGAGGAAACTGATGTTTCAGCTGAGCCCTAGAAAAGTACCGAAAGCTTGGAGGGAAATTTTGCAGCCAGAAAGGCAGAGTTGAAGGCTGAATTTTGTCAGCAGTTTTAGCAAGTGCCCCTTCCTGGCTGTCCTTCCCTCCCAACCAATCACTCCCTGGCCACTGACAGCGACACTGTAGTTATTTCGGATCTCCAGAGAGGAATGTCCCAGTCTGGAGCAAGAAAAACTCACCAGTCTCTTCTGTCAATACCCCATTGCACAGTCCTGTAAGAGAAAGTGCTGCCAGAGCTCTGCCCCTCCTCCACAGAACTTCACCCAGCCGGCCTGCTGCCCAGGCCCCTTCCCACCCCCTGGTACTCACCACAGCAGAGAAGGGCTGTGACGATGAAGAGCATGGTGACCCCTTGAGCTGATCCCAGCAACCAGGCTTCTCTAGTGAGACCAGAAAAGAGATGAGAGGAGTTGCTGGGTTCAGGAAAGGGCGGGGAGAAGGGGGCGGCAATTTATGTCATTGGTTTACTCGTTACCCAATCCCCAATCGGGACTGGATATTGCCAGGATAATGGGATATAACCTTTTCTGACATCAATGACTTTTCTTTTTGAGGGCCTAACCACCTACAAAACCTCTTGCTCTTTTGTGACCCACATGCCCCCGCCCCTCCTCCCTCCCCAGTCCATATCATATGTCAGCTCCCCTTGGCCCCTGATTAGGCTGTTTCTGGAATTGAGATGTCAGATGGGGAAAATGTTTTTCTACCCGCAGTTCTCAGAACCTCTGGAGCTCAATGTGATCGGCAGCTCTGGGGAGTGGGGGTGGAGGGAGCAACCTTGAGTGTTTCTCCGTCATCAAGTTTAAGTTTGGAAGCAGTTGTTATTATGGTAGGATTGGTCCTCAGACCGACCTGCCTCACCTGCCTTTGTTATGGAAGGGTTGCCTAGGCAGCCGTGATGAATTACCAGAAGACTGTCAGTGCTGAGCTAAGCTTGTCAGAGTGGGATCCCCCTCCCTCCACCCAGTGTATGACTAGAAATGTGCAGCAGGTTTGAGGCACAGGCTCTGTAGAGTGAGACGATATTAAGCTAATATCCATTTGACCACTTTTACTTAGAAAACATTGACCTTTTCCCTACTTTCTGGTCAGAAAAACACTTTACAAAGTGCTTTCTCTGAAATCTGGTTTCTGATCTCATTTTTTTGGTGCAGTGGTCCTGGGATGAAATGGTACACATGAAATTACATGTTTGTCTGACCCCTGGCTTGGAGGGTACCTTAGTATGTATAGGACTCAGGGCAGAATCTAGGAAGATCCAGAAATTGACCTCCACTGAAACTTTGAAAACTCAAGGATCATGATTTTTGTAGAAGACTTAGGAGCCACCCCTCTTGTTGTCCAAACATTCTGTCCTTCAGATCCCAGTGGAAAACACGGACACGTAAATATAGTCATCATACATTGTGTATTGAACACTCCTAGACACACAAAATTCTATGGATCATACAGAGACAGAGGAGTACAGCCAGAAACAGGGTGGGAGAGGAAGTGAGCAAAGTATTCAGGATGTAGGACTCCCACTGGGTTGAGATGTTGTCTTCTCATTTCCTAGTAGAGTAGCATGAGACAAGCCATAGGAATTAGGGAGAGAGGTGAATCCAAGGAAATGTCAAGAGATTTGGTTCAGCTTGCTGTTTTGTGGGTAGACGAAAGTCTGACTCCCTGGCTCCATCCATTACCTTATCAGATGTCTATTTAGGTTCAGACTGTAATCCCAGGATGCTTTGCACAGGTAGTTGGAGGCCAGAGTAGCAGAGACTGGTTTCTTAGGCAACTGCTTTAGACTACAAAACTTTCTAGCCCTTGAGAGCTAGTGATAATCATGAAAAGTGGGGATGGGTGTTGAATAGCAACCCAGAGAGAGAGAGAGAGAGCAGGACTTTTTACAAGAGAAAATGGTTCAGATCAATTTAAAGGGGAAGACTGCAATCATGCCTGAGGGGCAGGGAGGTTTGGGGGAAGATGTGGGCGCTCTAGGTAGAAGTGGAGTCAGTGAGCACAGTTCAGATTATTTCTCCAGCTCTGAGAATTACACATTTCTCCACTCTCTGGCTTGGATGATGACCACTCTGTGGCATGAAAGAGAAACAACTGGATAAGAAAGTCTTGTTAAGCCCAGAAGGTGCAGGCTATATAAGATGTGCCCCTCTAGCTTGTCTTAACTGTGCATGACCCGTTTCTGAGACCAGGGAATCCTAGACTTGGGGGAAAAGCAGTAGGCTAGAGTGTGGCAGTTACCTGATTCGGAGTCTCCGACATTTCCACCTTATCCACAGCAATACCAAGAGCAGGGCAGCAAGTTGTATGATTAGGGACAACTTGATAGCTTCATTCAGGACGTAATTCCAGCTGAGCATGCCTGTGGCCAGAGAAGACCAGAAGCAGGGCCCTTGATGGAGACAGGGGTAGTTGAATACATTCATGGGGAGGGGTGTGCCAAGAGTACTTCTATAGGGAAAGTGAGGCGGAAGTGGCCTTCTTCCTCATGGAGAACAGGAGCCTTGTAAGTATCCTGGTTCAATGTGTTTAAATGACTGTGAGACTACCACAGGGGAAGGATACCCAAACCTGTTGAGTCTGAGTTCCACGCCCCTGATTCCTCTTCCCATATCTTTCTGGCACTGCTCTAGGTATCCCAGGGGTATGGAGGGTCATTCCTATGGAAAGTTATCCTCTCACCTGCCGGCCCCATCAGCTTCAGAGGCTCACTGCGATGTGACCAGATGTCAGGGTGCGCCTCTACGCGATAGCTGCAACTGTAGGTCCCTGTGCTTTTCCCTTCAGCATTAGTGATGATGAAGTCTCCATCTACTGAGAATTTATGGAATGTTGCTCTTTCCTCCCACTCCAGGGAAAATTCAAGGACTGGATGAGACACCCGACACTGAAGGGTGATGGCCTTTCCTTGCTTAAACATGGTACTGGGCCAAGCTGACAGGGAAGGTTTGGGAGGCTTATCTGAAACAGATCCAGACACCAGAGTTAGAACTGGCCTTGAACTCAGTACCTTCCCACTTGCTATCAAGTTTTTCTGATCTCCCCTTTATACTTCCACATGATGAATGGCTTCAAATTTGACTGTTCATTATGAATTCTTTGGCCCTTAATTTGGCACCCTTAAAGACTCCATTCCTTCCTTCAGTCTGGAAGACTTCACAGACATAAGTTCCACCTGGCCTGAAGGAAAAGAATTTTTCTAAGGGTCATAGTAGGTGGGCCATGCTAAAAGGTAGAGCTTGAGGAACAATCATGATAGAGAAGGTCCTGAAGAATTTTGGAGAAAATGCTACACCACTCTACTAGTGTGTTACCCTTGGCTCATAGCTCCAAGGGAGTACCAAAGACTATTAGCTCCTACTTAGAATACAATGATGGCTATAAAAACATGTAAGTTGGTGATTTAAAAAAGTTATCACTTGCCTATAACCACAAGCTCCACAGTGCCGCGTGTTCCCATCTTAACGGAAGTCTTCCAGGGGAGATGATGGTGGCAACTATAGATGCCAGCATCACGGTGAGTCACATTACGAAGCAAGAATGTTTTTTTCTCCTTAATGTTGGTGGTATCCCAAAACTGAAGTGCCCTGTTGTCTCCTTTCTTATAGAGTGCAAGTCCCACACCATCCACTGATCCTCGACATTTCAGGCTTACGTTCTGACCCACTGGGACTACAGAACTGGGCCGAGCAAAGAGCCAGGTCTTGGGGAAAGCATCTAGGACAAAATCCAAAATATACAAGACTGATGTCCGACATTTATCTTTCTCCTACAACTTAAGGTTCTTTCCCTCATTCTCCAGGTTGCCCTTGGAAAATCCTTACTTATGACCAGTTTTACAGATTCTATTCCCTTCCCCATTATTAGCCTTGGCTGTACAATAAGGATCTCTAAGGGTCCCAGAGGGAGTTTTATATGCTTAGATCCTAAGATAGGTCCCATAGCATACCCCTCTCTTACCGGTTACCCAGATTTTCACGATATCGCTAAACAGTGAACCCCTGTATGACCCGTCATAGTAAAAACAGAGGTAATGTCCAGAATCCTGGATCTTCAGAGTCCGGAAGAAGAAATATGCCTCGTTTTTTATTGACTTCTTATGGTAAAAGGACTTCTCCAGATCTTCAAGCTTCATTAAAGCAAAGGTCATTCCATAGATTGGCCCTTGGCACCTGAGACTCAGGCTTTCTCCAGGGGCCATGATGGGCCCAGGATGTGCTGTCAGACTTGGTTTAGGGTAGAGTCCTAGAAAGGGAAGAGACCCTGGAGTTAGACGTAAGGTGATTCTTCCCTATTATTTTTTTCATGCCCTAGCTTCTGTGGACATGAAGCAGTGTGTTGAAATTTGTCTACTCCCCATCCTTGGATCTCTGACTCCTCTAGGATGTCATCAAGGGTAGGTTTAGTTATACTTTTTTCCTCTCACCAGGCTCTGCCAGCTCCTCTAAGCTCTAACAGTGTGAATACCTACATCCAGGATCCCTTGTATCTGCAGATTCCTGAAATGACAAATACAGTTCTTCCAAACCACCTGAAAAAACAAATCTCTGAGAATGACTTTGAGTTTCTCTGTGGAGCATGAATTTTAGTACATATTAGTTAGGAGCGTTTTTAAAAAACACATTAAACTTGCTTCAAACTTGATTCCCTATGTAAAACTGGAACACACTGTTAAAGAGAGTTGGGTCAATAAGTCTGCAACTCAGTGGAATTTCTGTTAATGAGGGCTTACTCTCATTTCTAGATTATTCCTCCAAGGTGACTCGACTACAAATGTGAAGTCCCATAGCACCCTTTCTTACTCTCATCGAATCCCAGCTATACCATTCACAATAGAAGAGTCAGCTCTGTCGTATGCTCATAGAACATTTAAGATGTGTCAGGCCTCATATATGTGTAGGCTTATGAAGGTAATGAATACACAGTCCAGTTCCTGTAAGCAAAAAGCTCATGAACTAATGGGGGATACTGAGGCACAGGTAACCACAGAAGTGTGTTAGTAGAGTCTACACTGGAAGGGTGTGTGTACAATGAACATCCATACACACAGTTCAAGCAGGCAGTCCTCTGTTCTCTGATTCTCAATAAAAAGCTATACTAATAAATTAATAACTACCATTTATTGAGAGCTTATATGCCAGGCACTGTACACATGTTTAGGCAAGTCCTCACAACAACCCTGTGAGGTAGGCATTATTCTTATACCAGTTTTGCAGATCAGCAAACTGTGGCATAGAGAAGCATTATACAATAGGTCAGATGATACTGTTATCTCATTTTAGGGTGGAAGGAACCAAAGCACATGAAAGTGAAGTGCTCAAGATAGAACAGAGAAGCAGAGTGAGAGGTGGAAGTAGAGCTCAGGATGGCTACTTGTAAGCCCAGGGTACTTTCTGTAGTTTTCCCCATGTTTAGGTAGCTTCATGCAAGGCCTAAAGTAAAGGTGGCCAATTCATCTAGAAACACCCAGGCCACGGGGTGGGGCGTTCAGGTTGGAGTGTGGGTGTGGGGCAGCAGCCATCTTCTGTGTTTAAGGCTTGGTACTGCCTTCTTAGCTGTATTGATATGGAATTGAAGTAATTTATCAAGTCATCTCAAAAATACAAATGATCTCTTTCTTCGTTATTTCTTTGGAATCACCACACTAACAGTTCATTTGATTCCTATAGTTTAAATATAATAGTCACAAATAAATACGCACTTAAAAATTTAAAAATGAGTTTATAAGATTGCATTGGCAGTGCCTGGCACATACTACATGCTCAATAAATACTAATTGAAAGAAAAAATGAACGCATGATATCCAATAGATAGGGAACAAAAAAGCTGCGATAAGGGGAAGCTGCTAAACATTTGGCTAGGCTAGCTCACAAGCCAAATGATTGGCTCCCATACATCTACTTCGTGGAACATTTGATTTTAATTTGTGCCTCAGTGACATGTCAAATGACTCTACCTCATGGACTTTGCAAGGTGTAGGAATTGGCTGAAAGAAGTAAAACCATCATCCCTGATCAGCGAGCCATGATCCCCGGGAGAATAATGGTCAGATGCCAGCAGCCACGGCCACACCCACCTGCGACAACCAGCTTCAGAGGGTTGCTGGGCTCTGACCTCAGAGTGGGGAGCATCTGGATGTGAGTGCGGCATATATAAACCCCCTCCTTCTCTGGTGTCATGTTGTCAATGGAGAACACGGCCACCGTCCCGGTGGGGACTTGGTAATCCACTGGCTCTGTGTACCCCTCTTTGAACAGCATGAATACCAAATCCTGCAGCCAGCCATGGCAGAGAATGTTAACGTTACATCCGGGAAAAGGGGGTGTCTCTGCCTGGATCCAGAAGATGGGCTTGGGCAGCTGTCCTGGAAAGAAAAAACAAACTGGAATTGGGTAGAGCAAAGATAGTACTGCACAGGGAGCAGTGGGCAAGAGCTCTGCTTCGGATGAGGCTGCCCTCTGCAATCCTTCTTGGCCACCCCTTCTCCCCTATTTCTGCCCCACAGTCTTCATCTTCACTGTGCACTGCCCACTACAGAGCAGATACTTATCTATTACCTGGCGCATGCGTACCTACTCACACACTTTTCAAGTAAGCAAATGAATTAAACAAACCCTGTCCTAACAAGATTTGTCGAATCCAAGGAGCTGGATATTACTCTTGAGTATCTATCTCTATCTTCTTACCTGGTGCTTCCAACTCTAGAATTTTACTGGGCTTTGACCAGCCTGTCTCCTTCCAGTAGCAGCACTTATAAAGACCTGTTTTGGATGCCGTGAGGGCACCTAAGAGGAACGAAGCCTGGAATGTCTTGTAGGACTGGCGAATCCAAGTCATCTGTGTCTTATCCTTCAGCAGCAGGAACTTGCTTGATATCTGAGAGGGGCTTCTGCACCACAGTGTGATGTTCTCCCAAGGAGCCTGTGGGTAGTTGGACTCTATCCACAGCTCCGGTTGAGGTTCCATTGCTGTCATTTCCAAAGATCACAAAGAGGTGAGCAGTTCAGCCCTCCCCCTCAGAACGCACTTTCCCCAACATTCCTTAAATTAGCCCAGAGCCAAATCCCTCCTCTCGCCTCTGGAAACAGGAGTGCCTGCTCATGTAGGGTATGGGATGTCAACCCTACATTATTTATTCAAGGAACCCAAATGAGTTAGGGGATAAAGTACAAATCTAGCTCTCTTTCCATCTATGATACAGCTTATCGCAACTGTGTGGGAACCAAGTCACCAAGGGAGAAGCTCTGATTCCCAAGCAGCCGCATCTGTTTTTAGGATTTCTGGGAAGTTGTCTCACACTTGTGCAGGCAGGTCAGTGTCTTGGCTAATTCAGGAAAGAAGGTAGCCAAAGGGTGGAATTCACTTACCAATCGAGATCACACCTCCACTCGACCCTGAAAAGAAAGATTATGGTGATGAAGAGAGATCCCTCATCCCCACTCTGCCCTCCATCCTCCAGACTCCCCTCCCCCTCCCCAGGGTACCCTTTCTCTGGGGTACCTAGGACAGAGTCACTTGTCCGTCACCCTGTCTAGTGTACTCACGAGCACAAAAAAGCAAGAGAATGAATGTCCACAGCATGGCGGCCCCTCCCCTGTTCTCTCCAGGGTGGAAAGGCTTCACTCCTCAGCAGGTGGTGGGATCTAAAAACAGAACTGTTGTTACTCAGAGGATTTGTCCTGCTCCTTAAAGATCACTAAACTGCACTTGAGGACCTTACATTCCACTCCCTCACAGGCATGCTGGGTATCACAAGGCCACCCGCCATTTCCTCTCCTTGCCACCTTTCCCCACTTCCCCCATCCCCCTCCCTAGTCCTAGCTACTATCTAAGATGTCATTTTTGTTGAAATGTCTATTTGTCTGTGGGATCTCAGAGGCTCAGAGGGTAACCTAAGAAAAGCCTGTGAAACCTCCATGAGGTAGGAGGTGCACAGTCCCTTTTTCGGATCCTTTCCTTGATAAACACATGTCTGCTGAGTCCTCAGACAGCAGCTAAGGAAGCATTAATACCATCACCATTTTGTTGATGAGGAAATGAATCTTACAGAGGAGATATAATTTTCCCAGAGCTAAAAGAATCTACACATTAAAGACAAAATTCAAATCCATACTTAACTCCAAGGCCCATACTGAAAACTACCATTTAAATTTCCAGAGGTGGCCTTTGTCCCCTTCTTCAATCTGCCTTCTCATCCTTATACGAAACTCCTCAGATTCATATTACTTTTACTCATCACTTACCCCCAAAGCTTAGGGCTCCTACAGCAAGTAGGTATTAAAGAATGAAACTGCCTATACTTTACTAACATGAGAGGTTAATGATACATGAGTGGCTCATAACTTTTACACAGTTTTGTTCCCTGTCCAAAAAAATGGAATTGTTTGAAATTTCAGGAAACCTAATAAAAATATTTGAGTCCAAGGAGGCCTTTCTTATTTTCCCAGAATTCACTTTTGTTTGTTTGCTTGCTTGTTTTGAGACAGTGTTTCTCTATTAGTTCAGGCTGGCTTTGAACTCACACCTACTCTCAAAATCTACTATGGTCTATAGGTCTTTCCTGTACAGGGGGGCCCCTGATTTACTGCCCGCTTTTCTGCCCCCAGGAAGCTTTCACCGAAGGGAGGTGCGTACTCACTTCACAAGCTCAGGCCGTTCCCTGCACTGAATCTCTGCTCTGACTCAGAGGCATTGGCTGGCCTCTCGTGTTTCATCTTAGCAGAGTGGGGTAGGGGTAGCTCTCAGAATAGAGAAAAGGGCAGATTCTTTCCCTCCAAACCCATCCCAGCACCTCAGCCCCTAAACTGGTTCAGTGCTCATGGTGGCCACCATGAAGGAGCAGGAAGAGGAGAAAGGTCATTCTCAGAACATCTAGGCTGTGGAGAGCATGTGACAGTGAGAATTCAAAACAGCAAAGCTCTGCTTTGCAGTGCTCACTTATCACTGAAGGATGTTTCATTTGCCCTCTTTGAACTTTCCTTATCTGTTAAATGGAGAAATAATATCTACCTAGCAGTGTTGCTTTGGATTAAAGACCAAAAAATGTACAGTACCAAATCCACAGTGAGCATTTCATATAAGAAGGTGGGATTATTTCTCCTTCTTTTCTAAGAGTGCATTTCAAAGGGTAAAGGGCTCTAAAGATGTTCTTCCCATCAGAGTCCCAGCAGCACCTTGTTCCTGTCCTCGGAGGGCCAAGCCAAAGCCTGGATGCCACCCTGTTGCTTTATCCCTCTGAGGTGGTCTGGGCCAGGATCTACTGAGGAGCCAGGATCTTCTTCTAAGGGAAAGTTTCAGGCTGCGTTTCTTCCCAGGAAACACTCTCTGAGGTTCCATTCTTACCACATGGACCCCCAAAGCAGGGTGCTCACCTCCTCAGGGCTGTGTGAAGCGGGAAACTCGACTCTTGGCATGACTGACCACTTCCCTGTACCATTTATATCCTGCCCCAAGGAGGAATCTTATGCCCAGGAGATAAGGGAACAGTCCTAAACTTCACATTAATTGGACACACCCATTTTGCCCTTTCACCCCACCCCCCCTCCCGTCTGTTTAGCCATTTACCATCCCTTCTACATCCCCCAGCACTTTTCCCACCCTTAGGCAGCGCCGCAGTGCTCTGGAGAGTAACATGCCCATATGCCTAGTGGCTTTTCCCCTTGCACAGCTTTGAAGGCTCCAGGAATGAAAGGCGTTGGGTCGGCAGGGTGCCGGCTGTCTGCTCTGCTGGGGGTTTGGAGGGAAGACTGAGAAAGCAAAGGGAAGGTAGCTACAGGGACCAGACATTCTCAGCGAGGCACAGCTGGGATCGGGGAGGGAAGGAGGAAGGCAGGAATGAAGGGAGTGAATGGACAGACTAGTGGGGAGCAGTTTGATTTACGGCGATGAATTACTGCAGGGAGACTCTCTCGGGGTTTTGTTTAGAATCTGGTGGCCAGTAATTAATCTTCAGCCACTGGACTATGCGCTCATTTGCAAGTACTTACGGTAGTTGAAGGCCCGCTCCGCTGTTGGAGGTTCTCCAGCGAGCTCCTTCAGATGCTGCGAACTGCCCGGCATGTGGAAAGCTGCCTAAGGACAGCCTCTCGGGCTCGGAGCCCCGCCTCCTCCCTCCCCCGCCCGCCGGCCGGCCCGCCCCTCGCCAGGCTCCGGAGCCCACCTCCACCAACTCTGCCTCTAGCACCTGCAGTCTTCTGATGCCCGGGATTTCTACGCCCCTCCCAGCTCCCCGCCTCTTTCCTGACTCTCTGCAGAGGTTGCCCGAGCCAAACTCAGGCCCCTGCCCCCTGCCTGTCGCTCAGTTTTCTTGGGTCACTGTATCCTGGAGGGGAAAGGGCCAGCTTTTAAGACAGCCAGAGCTGTAGATCCTCCTCTCCAGCTCCTCAACGCCTTTAAAGGGATCTGAGGTCTTTGCTTGTCCAGTGCTCCAGTGTATTCATAAATGCCGCTTACATAGTTTCAAATGCCTATCACAAAACCCTGGGACCTCAGCATCTATTGTTTCTAATCTTCACAGCAACCCTCCAAGATAAGTGCTTCTTTCCGGAACTTTACAGAGGAGGAAATGAGTCTGAGAGAGGGTTAAGTAACTTGAACTGTCTTCAAAGTCCAGCTTGGGATAAACACCCAGGCTTTAGAAACATACAAATTTAGATTTCAGTTCAGGTTCCACACTCAATAGCTGTGTGACCTCGAGCATGTGAATTAAATTCTCTGAGTCCACTTTCCACATCTTTAAAATAAAGAAAACAGCAGAAGTCAGTTCACAAGGATTTGGTGGGCAAATTCAAGTTAAACTGAGCCCAGAAGGTCTGGCACATAGCAAGTTCTCAATGATATGCTGCCACTGTTGCTATTAATAGTAGTAACTACTATTACTAATCGGTAAAGCTTTCCTCAGCTACCGAAGAACAATGTGATTTTTAAAAAATATAGAGCAATATTTCACAAATTTTTGTTAGGTATGACTTTTTAAAATCATGATGCACAGAGAAAATACCGACTACAATCCATGACTTGTGCAGTATGTGATCGCAGAAAATACAGTAGCCGATGGACTCAGCGAAGCTGCTGGGAAAAATCCCCAGCACAGACCAAACCGGCTAAACATTAGCTAATTTTTTTTTTCTGTATGTACATGCACATTTTCACCTTCATGAAAGATTATAAATTATCGAATGAAAAATCCTTTAAGAACAAGGTATGTAAAAAAAATTAACAGCTCCCTTAATGGACCGATTGAATATGACTTCGTGCATCAGGTTTATATCAAAGAGTATGCTCTCTCGGGTCCTATGCGCCGCTGAGAATGATAGACTGTCGTGTAATGATTAGGATACTCAAAGAAATCTACATATGTGTTTCTGGGCAAGTTGCCTTTTTTAACCTCTCCAAGCTTCATGTGCTTATTTATAACATGGAGAAAATAAGTGCGTATACCATCCGGCAGGGTTCCGGGGAAGACTGAATAAAGTAGCCCTGTAAATCGCTCCATGGGGCTCGGGGCCCAACCAGCAAGCATTAATTCAATGCTTGTTTGTTGAGTACTTTCTCTGAGGCAGGCTTTGTTCTTCAGGCTGGGGGTTCCGAGAGGCTGATGGTTCCTCCTCTCAGAGCCTGTAGTGCGCGGGCAACTCGTGACAGAGCGCGAGCAGGAGGGAGCCGGAGCGGAAGCCTTGAGAAGCAGGGACTGCTACAGTGGACAGGGCGAGTGCCGCTCCGCGGGGCGCCTCGGGAGGCTTGCCAGCAGCTTGCCGCCGTTACCGTGCCTAAAGTAGGGCAAGGGAAGCAGAGGAGGAGAAGGGAACGAGGGGTTTCGAAACATTTGTCTCCAACGCAATAGTGATAGTTATTATCCGTCATGGTGGAAACATTTATGCCGATTTTCAAAACATTTATATAAAAATCGCTATGATAGCACCAAGCACTAAGTGCTTTATAAATCTTAACTCGTTTAATCACCATAGCAACACTATGAAGCACCCATCATTATCAGCCCCATTTTACAGATGAAGAAACTGAAAAACAGCTATTAAGCAAATTCCCCAAGGCTGACACAGCCAGCAGTGGATTTCAGTCTGGGTGGCCTGAGTACCGGTCCGTATGCTGAGCCGGGGCACTGTGCTAACTCTAAGCCACTCTGGCTGTGGCTTAGGATGCCCCCGTTAGCCTAAAAAGTATGGAAGGAGCGGCATGCACGTGTGGAGGTGCTTTGTAAATTAAACAGCACCAACAGAATGCACTGCTAGCCGTGTGGGGAGAAGGCTGGGAGGCGTCCCCAGCTGTGTGCAAGGCCAAACTCTTGGACCAGCAGGCTGAATCTAGAGCCCAGAATGCCCCTCTCTGGCTTAGAAAGCCTGAGAAGGTTCTGAGCTGTTTGGTGAGAAAAGCACTCACTCTCTCTTGGCTTTTGCTCTGGGACATTAAGGAGTCTTGAAGCGACTTATTATGCAGGCTTCATAGAAGCCCCTCATTCAAACTATGGCTTGCAATTGAGATGCCAGAAGCTCCGTCTCTAGGTTACCTCTGTGGGTTTTGAACCTTGCAGCCAGCAGAAAGAGAAACATTCTCTGTCCAGCACCCTGAAGAAACCTTGAGTGGCCCAATAGTAGAAAGCTAGGAGTAGAGACCCACAGGCTCTGGGGCTGAGACTCAGCCCAGACAAAATTCTTGATATTTACTCTTCTGGTCTTCTTCCATCAGGAATCCAGCAGGGATATATGGCAGGGACTCTGAAACTCAATTTCTCTCTCTCTCTCTCTCTCTCTCTCTCTCTCTCTCTCTCCCTCTGTCTCTCTCTGTCTGTCTCTGTCTCTCTGTCTCTGTCTCTCTCTCTCTCTCTCTCTCCTCAGCTTATTATTCTAGAGTAGCTGCTAATATTAAACAGCTCTTTTTCAGAAGCTTTTCGGGCAGGCTTCCTTTGACTCTGGATTCCCCTGATCTGAGGGGCTGTTCTGGGAGATTCCACTCACACCGTCCTCCCCACAGGTGGTAAGATCAGAAAATATTCATGAAGCACATTCCTTCTCACTTTCAGACTTGGAGTACTAGGGCTGAAAGAGCGCTCTTCCCACAAATGCTTTGGGTCATCTCTTACTGATTATGAAACAGCTGTTGAACCCAGAGTTTGCAGAGCACATTCTGGGCATGTTGAGTAAGAAGTGTCGTAGAATGTAGAAATGAGACTAATCTCACAGGTTCCATAGGGATTATGAGCCCAGAGGCTTTGAGCCTAGAGAGAAGGAAAGAAAAGCTATTTTACACAGCTGTACTGGGGATCAGAGGAGCTAAAAGCACGTTAAGCTCAAAAGGATGTGTGCAAGCACTGAGGGCCACAGGGTTACTTGCAGAATCTTGGTAAACCGTAATCCTGGCCGGCATAACATCATAAGTTTTGGGGGGGTTTCCCCTTAAATCTATCTTGTAGTATTCCGAATAAGAGAATTACAGAACCAAGCTGGCCTCTGCCCAGCTCTGGGCTGGAGCTTGCCAACTATGGCTCAGGAATGGGAACAACTCATCTCAGCTTGGAGCTCAGTGACATGCAGTGGTGGCTTGAAATTGGTCACGGTCAGAGACTTTTCACCACGCAAGAATCAAACACTACAAATCAGGTGCAACTCTTCTCCCAGGAGGCCTGTTTGTAAACATTTACTTGTAAAGCACTTTTCTCCAGTTTTGTGTTTCAGGAGAGCAGTGTCACTGCTGAGTGGAAACTTTTCTGAATACACAGGCCTCCTGGTGGCTTTTTCATGCTCTCAGGATAGTTACAAGTGTGGGCTCAATAGTTTTGGTGCCTGCCTTGCAAGCACAAGGTCCCAGGTTCAATCCCCAATAACCACATACAACAATGCTGGGCATGGAGATTCACACCTACCAGCAATCAGAACCACATACTACAGAGCCAGGCATGGTGGCTCACGCCTCTAATCCCAGCACTCAGAAGGCAGAGGCAGGAGGATTGCTGTGAGTTTGAGGCTCGCCTGGGCTACATATTGAGCTCAGGACCAGCCTGAACTATACAGCGAGACGCTGTTGCCAAAAAAAAAAAAAAAAAAAAAAAAAAAGATCATTATGAGTACCTGAGCATGGTGGGGTGCCACTAGGGAATGTCCCCAAGACGGGTACATGTAAAGTCCAGAGGTCAATAGCGTGCTTCACTATGTCTACTCTTTGGTTGGTCATGGCCAACATCCTTTTCTACCCTGAAGAGGTGGCTGCTGGACAGAGAACCGAGGCATTTGGAAGAACCAAGCAAACGCTGTTCTGTAGCACTTAGGCAGCACAGGCTCCAAAGTGCCATCCCACAGAACTCAGGGTATCAGGCTTTGGACATGGGGAGTATGGAGCTGGAAAAGAGCACCAGGACAACCACAGAGCTGGCGTTTCAACTTATCCTTGGCCAGGCATTTCAGTTACTAAGTGCCCAGTTTGGAGCACTGAGTCCCTTGCAGAAGGTACAACTAAAGGTATTTCTGGGCCTGGGCAGGAAGCTTCCTAAAATAAATTAAAGACAAGTGATGAACCAGAACTGAAACTTTATTTAATCAAAACACTCATTGTGAGTCGTAAAGCATTAGGCAAAGTCCTGCACGATCCTTCAGGATGCCTGTCACAAAGCAAACTAGCACTGTGATTACCATTGTAGGTGGATTTAGCTTAAGGTTAATGAGTGCACCCAGGAAATGAAGTTTAGTTTTGTTCCAATCTAACAGGGCCACGACATTCTGTTTGGCCCATGTTCTATTTGTCATCAAGGTAAACTACTGGTACACTGGTCCCACATTACAATCCTCCCAGCATTGTGTATTCTCCTGCCTTTTATTTATAAGAGGAAAAATGGGCATCTGAGTCGATGTGGGGCAGTGTGTGTGTGTGTGTGTGTGTGTGTGTGTGTGTGTGTGTGTGTGTATGTATGTGTGTGTGCATGTGTGTGTGCGTATGTGTGTATGTGCATACAGAAAGTGAAAGACAAATTTATGAAGTACATGAGGGCTCTGAGAGCTGGCTGAAAGGCCTGTCACTACCCCCTTTGGCTGAAGTTGCCTTAGGAAGGAAAGCAGGCAGGTTGAGAGCCCTCTGCCAGGGCAGGGAAGCAGTGCAGGTCCCCAAAGCAGTGAAGGTAAGACACAGGAAGGATGGTTTCTGAGTGCCAGTGCTGGGAAAGCTTTTCTGTCCTTCAGAATCTGACTTGCCCCCAGTGTATCAGAATTGTAGGCTGGGGGCTGGGAGGGACCCAGGAGAGAAATATCACTAAGAACGTACAACTAGGCTTTTTAAATTTACTTTTAATCACATGTACAAGGTATATAAATATGTAAGTGAACAACTGTTTTTATCCTATTTTTACATAATTAAGCAATTATATAATTAAAGTTAAATAGAGAGGTCTGAATTGCAAGAGAAACACAAATTAGCAACTTGAAAACACGTCACTACAACATAACACACTGTTTACAATCTGTTTCTAAAAATATCAGTTTATAAGCCATCATGTCATTGTACATGTAGCTCTCTCAGTTCTACTTGTTTCGTGCCTTAGAATATGGTCAAAATTTCTAAAAGATCTATATGTCCTTGACAGAGGGAGGGGAAGACTTCTTTTCTGTAAACAAGTCCGTTCATTTCACATAGGTGATTACATTTAGTTTGAACATTTTTTCCATGAGCTTTGTAATATTTTAATGTCTTCCTATGCCACCTTTCTCTTGTTCTGTTCGTATCTTTTCTCTCTTTACCCTTCTCTCTCTTCCTATTTTCTTTTAAAAAAATGTCTTGATCTCCTTTCCCATAGTATGTATGTATGCATGCTTATATATTTATACACATACATATGTGTGCATAGATACAGGTACACATACATAACAATAATAACTGGTGTAACACTACATTCTTACTTGCATATTCTCCTAATTTCCCTGGAAAATGCAATTCATCATAAAAACAAGTTAAGATCTATAGTCTCTTAAGGAATGTGGCTTTATGAGGTTAATTTAGTTACTTATCTCCAGGAGCAACTCCTCCTTGAGCCTGCAACTATTGCAGTACTTTGGGAGGTTCTGACAAATGCCCTGGAGTCCTCTTGATTGGTGAAGCTGCTTCGCTGGTTTTCCAGTGGTAACATTAGCTCAGCTCGGTGGGTGGCTCGGTTGGGGTTTCACTCCCAGTAACTTTAGCTGGAGAGTTTTCTCCATCTCTCGTCCATGGCTACGAAAACATTACCAGATATTATCACTGTCTTTATCTTGTTGAAAATCACCTCTTCCCCCCCCCCCCAGTAGCTCAAAGGACGATTTCTTTCTTTTTCAAATTGAACAACTGTATAATTATGTGCTTTAGCATATTTGTTGGACAAGTACGTTTGAGTGGAGATCTGTACATTTCCTCTGTATAGAAGTTGAAGTCTATCTTCAGCTTTGGAAAGTTTTTTTTTTTCAATAATTCCTTTAATAATGGTTTCAAGGCTATTCTCATTTTCTGCACCACCAAAGATGCCAGATACAAAAATACTATATCACCTTGATGTGTTTTCAAGATCTATCACCTTTTCCTGTACCAATGAAGAGCTATTTGCTTAAGATCTTTATGTTTTGGAACTCAAACTCAATTTTTTCACTTGTACTGATTTGCCATCCATGATATTTATTCGACAGTTTTTGTCTCCTAGAGTGGCTTTCAATCCCTCCACTTCACTCCTTGGTCCCCGTATACTTTTGAATATGTGCGCTGGTCGCGGATCGTTTTCAGGGAGGCAGGTGTCACCTCCCTCCTGTCGGCTGTTTGAGTTCCCCTGTTTCTTTGCCGAACCAGCCACAGTTATTGAACCCTCTGCAGCCCCTGTTCTCTCTTTGCAACGCAGTACTTCTTGCTTGCACCTAAGTTTGTTTTCATTATTTCCCTTTAAGCTCAGGCAGTCTGGCTTTTCTTTTTGCCTGTTCTTACATATGAGATTTTAATTGGCTTGGAGGTGTTTCAGAAGATTAGCCATTTGCTTCTGCGCACACCTGCCCTTTCTGTCCTCTCTCCCAGAAGCTCAAGAGCTGAGGTCTCGTAATTGAAATACAAGGCCTATATTAAGCTGAAATCCTCAGAAATCCTGTAGGAAATTAGGGTATAATCAACTGATGTGCTCTCATGTAATAGCATCAGGGTGAGAGCTTTCATAACCCAATAAGTAAAATAAAGAAATATGTAAGTGAATGAATAAAAAAATCAATGCATGCACATATAAATTCTCAGACATACTAAATATCTGAACACAGTAATATATAAACTCACAAAATTCATATAAATATTCTCACAAATACTTCACATGACAACATATATGTGTATAATATAAAACTCATGTGTTCAGGATATTTAGCTTCTGCCTGGCTGGGAGTACACAGAATATTTCTTCTTAAATAACTAAGCATATTAGAATTAGAATTCTAAGGCAGAGAGTGAGAGGAGTTCATCTAAGTGTTTCAATGTTTGTAGACAGGGATTTTGACTATGTGTCAGGAAGCTTGAATTTCAGTTCTGGCAGAGCCACGTACTAGCTGTGTAATCGTGTGACATTTGGCAAGCTACTGAAAGCTATTTGAGTCTCCATCTCCTCATCAGTCAAACTAGCATCCAATAGCTATGAGCTAACTGTGAATGTAGAACTCCCTATTTGGCTCAAGTTAATCATATTTATTTCTTTAGAGTGGTATCTGGGATTTAGATTGGTGGGAGTAGAGTAGAGGTAGGATGGTGATGAAAAAAGTAAAGTCTGAATCAGACTAAATGAGAATCAAGATGTATCATGTACAGTTACAAATTCTCGACATGGAATGTGATCATAATGTATGAATAAAACATACCAATAAAATCAATTTTTAAAAAACAACAAAAATAAAATGGACATATTCCAGGTCCCATAGCACGATCTTTCTTTTTAAATAATAAAAGTATACTCAACTTGCTTATATTCAAGTACTGTAGAATGATAGGAAAATAAATTATGTTCTCAGGATTATGATCTGGGGCTGGGTACAGTTTGAAAGTAGCATGTACTCAGTATGCCTAAGGCCCTGGGTTTCATTCCCAGCACTACAAAACAAAAAATGTCATAACCCAGTGGGTGCATATATGTGTTTTCACACTAAGGTTAATATAACACATGACATGGTAAGCTTTGAAAGATGGAGGATCACAAACAGTACAATAGGAGCATGAAGGAGAAAGCACTTAATTCTGGTTGACTACACTTCAGAGTACTGCATTCAAATTCTTCTGACTCGAGCAATGCTGTCACTGGGTGTGGTCTTCCCACTCCAAACTGTCTTCCTGACCCATCTGACGTCTCTTTGACATTCCACTATATAACTCATTTCTTTGGAAGTACAAGGCAAAAAATCTCAAACTGTAGTGGCACATGGCATGTGAAGCAAGTGGCAAGAAATGAGACTGGAGACATGGATAGAAGCCAGGTCTTTAAGGACTACCTGGGCTCTATGGCATTTTTTAGTAAAATTTCTTATTTGTGCCAAATTGAAAGGTCAGATCGTGATCTAGGCCTGAAAGAAGTGCTTGTAAGCAAGCAGAAAATGACCTTCTCTAGCTTCTAATGCTCTCCCTGAGGTTATTTAAGCTATCCTGGGCGCAGATCCTCAGGGACTAGGCTCAGGGGCCATTTTCTGAGCTGACAGTCTTCGTGTCCCTTGAAGTCAGACTCCTAGTAGTTCAGGTCTCTGTTTCCAAAGAAAACAAAAACTGAAGATGGGGCAGTTTACAGTAGGGTCACAGATAATTGAAGGTCCGTGTATGACATTTGACTATGTTGACCATTTTCAGAGGAGTGATAATTTTAAAATCAGAATCTTAGACCATAGTACGTCCAGACAGGTGACTCTTAGCAGGAAGATAGTTAAGAGAGGGGCTGGCATGTATGGAAAAGAGAAACAAAATAACATCTGATAGACTCAAATGCAAAAGGTGATTTGATGAGATTCTCATATGAATTCTCAGAAATATTTTAAATTGTTACAAAAATTAGTATAAACATTTGATAGGATATGCCTAATGAAAAGCTGAACAGATGCTTGGTACCTCTACCTTCAAAACAACTAAAAAAATAGTCTTTGGAGCTGAGAATGTTTTGGTTCTGTGAGATATTTGTGCATTTTAAAAAGACAGTTATTCAAAAACACTTTGCTTTCTTTCTGGTTTGGAGGTGTGTTACTAAACAAAATAGAAAAAAATAATATATTAATCAGGAAATGTTTTTATGTGTCTGAGTAGATACATTTTCTAATGCTTGAGTAAAAGAATATATTTTCTTTACCACCACTAAAATATGTAGATCTGACTTTTGCTGCAAACTGTGGAAACTCAATTTTGGACATGATTTTAGCAGGAGCCCAGAATGTTTCGGGGTATTTATGACTCTGAGTGGATTTTGAGTGGCTCCATCAAATTCCCTTTTCTTGAGGACCTTGATTCAGAATCAAGTGATCGAGTGGGGTAGAAAGGGTAAAAGTGTAGGAGAAAGCTTATGGGATGCCCTCTCCATTTGTAAAAAGGGTAGACAAAGAGGTTTGGCCATGCATTATTTTTAAAGTTATTTTTGATTAATGGTTTGACCTTTATCTATAAAAGTTTTCTTCTTAATGTTTTTAACAAAATATTGAAAAACCTAGCATGGTGTAATTTGTTGGGGGGAAGTTGCAGTGCTAAAGACAACTACACTACAATTGTTGTTAAGGACTATGATGTTAAAAATACATATTAACTAATGGAAATAGTGCTGGTCACTAATTAAAGTATCCAAATGACTTGTCATTATTAATAACCCTGGATTTCAACAAGGTGCACTTGCTGTGGAAGTTCTGTGACTATCCTGGGCACAGCATGACAAGATTTTAAAAATATGTACACCATGAAAGAATCCCACTTGAAATAGCTGTAAGATGGCGCCAAAAAGTTACCAAGCATAACCTCAGCACAGACTCAGAACAAAGTGGAAATTCATTCTTATGGCTTCTAATTAGACTACAAAGTATTTTGAATTTTATTCTCTTTGAAAAATCTATCAGACTAAGCATATGTTAGTGTGCTTCCGCAAATTTGAAATGGTTGACGCCATCACTCATTCATTTAACCAACCTTTATTGACTGCTCATCATAAACAAGGAACTTGCAAATATTTGGTGGTGTGAGATGAGCAAAGAACGGAAGGACAGATAAAAGGATGCAAAACTCTCCATGCCCGCATTAGCAACTACAAGATTAATATACAGAGTCTGCCGAACAATGTATACACACTTCAGGAGAAGAAAACTAGGCTGATGTTTCCTCAACAGATGGTGTCACTTTCCTATGGGGGACTCTGGAGGATGCTGTGTATCGCAGAAAGCCCATTGCATTTCTTGTTTTTGAAAAGAAACTGCAAACACATGTGTGGCAATCTCAGTGAGCCAAGGTTACCCAAGCAACATTTCACCATAATAATAAATATCTGGAAGCTAGTGGCCACCATTTTGAGTACCTTTTGCAACTGTAGAAGCCAAAGGTAATGTATCAATCACATGTCTCAATAAATTCAGTATTAAAATATTCATATAAATTTTTTTGTTTTCCTGAAGTATGAAATCATTTTCAAGTACATTTTTATATTTTATACCCTACAGGTAACAAATTAAGACATGCAAGCAAATAAAAATATAAAAATACAGAGTGCTCATTTGATGAGAAAAATGCAATTATAAAGAGGCCTCGTGAGTTCAGTAAATGTTAAGGCTCTTTCTGAGTAGAGGTATCAGGGAAAGTCTTGTGGTTCAGATCACATATGAACTGAGCTGTGAAGCTGGCCTAAAACGGCCCAGAAACTGTAAACCCTATGTGTCTAGCTCTCCAGCAGTAGAGAGTGTGACTTATTCCTTCATGTAGTTCCGGTACCTAACACAAAAATATTGCTAATAATAGCTATTATTTAGTAAATGCTTTCCATTTGTCAGGCACTATGTTACGTGTGTTACATACATTGTCACAACTTACATGCACATCACTCCTACGAGGTGCTTACAACAATAACAGCAATAACAACAGCAGCAACAATATCTGTTGAGTGCTGACTGTGAGCCAGGCACTGCTAGAAGAGCTTTCAGTCACTTAATTAGCCTCAGTTTCTTCTAGATGAGGAAACTGCCACTCAGAGGAGGGGTTATATAGTGTGCCCACCATCACACGAATAAGAGGGAGAGCTGTAATTTGCATCCAGGTCATCTGATTCCCAAACCCATAATATCATGGCTCAGTACTTGCTATTTTGAATCAGTGAACAAAAATGGAGTGAGGAAGGAAGAAAAATATTGGGAAGTCAGAAACCACTGAATCTGGAAATGGGGAGAGGTGGGTACCAGACAGTGCATGAGAGACAAGGAGGACTGAGAGGAATGTCACTGTATTTTCAGCCTAAACTAAGAAATGTAACAATTTTCTCCCGTAAAAATAAGCCACAGTGTACTAGATTTTTAATTGAGTTTATCGATACATTGTATATATTCATGTTATGGTCACATTTAATATCGACACTTCGTACCAGTACATATCACATCTTAATTCTCATTTTTTTGTCCCATTCCCCTGCCCTCCCTACAACCCCTGCCCCTAGACACATAAACTTTGTTTCCTATTTCTGATGTTAACATTAAAACTTTTCTTTACACAGATGTACAAATACCATATCTTTTCTCTAGTATCAGAAACTGAAGGTGTAAATGAGGTATAGTGTACTAGCTTTTCAAAAATTATTTTATGATGCATTTGGGAAATGATATGTTTTTTTCTTTGTTTGTTTTTTGAGACAGGGTTTCACTTTGTAGTTCAGGCTGGCCCTGAGCTCAGCCTCAAACTCAGAGCAATCCTCTTGCCTCTGTCTCCGGAGAGCTAGGATGACAGGCGTGAGCCACCACGCCTAGCACTGTGGTATGTGGTATTGATTGCCGGTGGGTGTGAGTCACCACACCTAATAATGTTGTAAGTGGTTACCAGGATTTGATCCCAGGATCCTTGCAAGGCAGGCACCGGAACCACTGAGCTAAATCCCCGGCCCAAATGATAGGGTTTTTTTTTTTTTTTTCTTTTTTGAGACAGGGTCTCGCTTTGTGGTTCAGGCTGGCCCTGAGCTCAGCCTCCAACTCACATCACAGCAATCCTCCTGCCTCTGCCTCCCGAGTGCTGGGATGACAGGCGTGAGCCACCACGCCCGGCACTGGTATGTGGTATTGGTTGCCGCTGGGGTGAGTCTCCACACCCAGTATTGTTATGTGGTTACCGGGG
>PVIR01027050.1:0-23272 GCA_004026965.1 Petromus typicus
TCTGGTATGAGAAAATGAAGATGTAAATGAGTCCTAGCATTGTATGTTATATATTGTGAAATAGAAAATGCTCAATGTAAAATAAGGTGAAAGGGGACAATGTTGAGATTGTAACAAAAAAGTAAGGAAACAAATTTTATATATGTGGGGGGGGTGGTAGGGTGGGTGGGGCTATGGGAAAAAATGAGAATTAAGTTGTCTTATACTGGTACAAATCCCCATTATGGAGTGCAATCATGATGTGTATATTTAATGTACCAATAAAGATAATTTAAAAAAAAATAAAGTGTATACTTCCTTTCATGTGAATGTTTTAAAATTAAATCTCTTTAAACTTAATGATGTTTATTGAAGATGGAAGTGATGCTGTATTAATACCCTCTTTAAGTAGGAATGGGTGAACCAAGCATGGCTGTCATGGAGGATCATCCTACAGAGGAACAAACAGCTTGCTTTCCGCAACTGTACAGCTGACAGGAGTGCATGCTTATGACAGACTTTTCTAAGCTCTCAGGGTAAATTAGTGGGAAAAAAAAATAAAATCTTTGAGGTGCCAGCCTACCAGTGTTCCTGTATTGACACCTAGGTCAAATAGAGAAAATATTCAGAATTTAAGTACTTGAAAATATCTGCATTATTGACCAAATTGCACCTTGAACTTTTGCTCTTTGTACAGTAATTCCACAGTTCATGAATGCTTCTACTTGCAAACAATTTAGTTCTCAAACAGTGCTGTTCAGCAAAATTTTTCTTCCATTTACAAACTCTGCCTTACATGATAAGGACAACCAAAACTACCAACCCCATACAAATATAAAGGCAGCCATATTTCTACAAATCATAAAACAAATTAAATTTGTAAATCGAGGTACCGTGATATTTTATCAATGACTTTGTTGACCAACAAACTCGAAACTATTAGATCTTTCAATAACCAAAGTGGTAGACATGCGTAAATGTAAGTTATATAAAATCAACCTGAAGAGTAATGTATGTACTTGAACAGATTCATTGAGACACAGTACCCAGTACCCACGTGTTAAAGGACAGATTTAATTAATATCATGATTTCACAGCAGTCAGTGGTCGCCGGACTCCAATGCAGAAATGTCATGGTGGAAAATCATGACACAGCAAAGCTGCTCAGAGCATGGTGTCCGGGAAGCAGAGCAGGTGAATGGGGCCAGCAAGGGAAAGGATGAAGACCTGTATATGGTGCCATGTTTCTATGACCCAACTAAATCTTTGCTTTATAATTTTTTTGATTTTTATACTAATCATAGGGCTGAGATTACTTGCCAGTCCTAGCTCTTTATATCATTATGATAAAATAAATTTTTCACAGGAAGTATATTTATGCATATGTATCTCCATAATACAGCATAGAGAATGACTTTAATGACATCAAGTATTGCTGTTTAAATATTATACATTTATATATGTAGGTGTGTATAAATTTACATAATTTTTACTAAACTATAAAGCCACCATGATAAAAACTGCATGGTACTGGCAAAGTAACAGACCTGAGGATCAATAAAGTAGACTAGAAGATCCAGAAACTGCTCCAGATACACTGAGCCACCTCATCTTTGACAAAGGAGCCAAAAATCCTCAATGGAGGAAAGATAGCCTCTTTAACAAATGGTGCTGGAAAAACTGGGCTTTTACTTGCCAAAGACTAAAACTAGATCTAACTCTTTCACTGTGTACCAAGCTAAAATCAAAGTGGATAAGAGACCTAAATATTAAAACAGACACTCTAAACCTTCTGCAAAACAGGTTAGGTAAAACTCTTGAAGACATTGGCTTAGGGAAAGACTTCTTGAACAAAAACTCTATAGCACAGGAATTGGCTGAGGAAATGAACAAATGGGACCTCATTCTTTTAAAAAACTTCTGCATAGCAAAGAAAACCACCAACAGAGCAAAAAGGCAACCAACAATGTGGGAAAAAATCTTTACCAGCTGTTCCTCAGATGAAGGGTTACTATCTAGAATATATAAAGAGCTCAAAAAAAAAAAAATCAGCCAACCCAAATTTAACGACCCAGTTCAAAAACGGGCATCTGAAATGAACAGATATTTTTCAGAGGAAGAAGTAAGAGCAGCTAAGAAGCATATGAAGAAATGCTCAACATCATTAGTCATTTGAGAGATGCAGATGAAAACAACACTGAGATTTCATCTCACTCCACGTAGAATGGCTGCCATTTCAGATTTAGCCAGCAACAAATGTTGGCGAGGCTGCGAAGAAGAAGGAATCCTTCTCCAGTGTTGGTGGGACTGTAGACTCGTACAACCCCAGTGGAAATCAGTTTGGAGATTCCTCAAAAAGCTAGGATTGGAGGTCCCATTTGACCCTGCCATCACCATGCTAGGTATATACACACAAGAATTAAAAGACTCATATCACAGTGACATATGTGCACCCATGTTTATAGCAGCTCAGTTTGTGATTGCTGCATCTTTGAAACAACCCAAGTGTCCATCAACTGGAGACTGGATAAAAAAGCTGTGGTTCTTCTACAGAATGAAGTATTACTCTGCCATAAAAAATGATAAATTTGAATTATTTCTACTTAAATGGACATACCTTGAGGATATCCTCATAAGTCAAATAAATAGGTCACAGATAGGTACATATCGCATCTTTTCTCTGGTATAAGAAAATAAGGATGTAAATGAGTTTTAGAATTGTATGTTATATCTTGTGAAGTAGAAAATACTCAAAGTAAAATAGGGTGAAGGGGAAAAATAATGAGATTTTAGCAAAAAAAGAAAGGAAACAAATCTTTGTATATGGGGGGTGGTAGGGTGGGTAGGGCTATGGGAAAAAATGAGAATTAAGTTGTGTCTTATACTGGTACAAATCCCCATTATGGTGTGCAATCACAATGCGTATATGTAATGTACCAATAAAGATTTCAATAAAATAATAAATTTACATAATTTTTATTGTATCTTTAACAGTAAAATATACTCATTGTTAATATCACTTTGTTCAAATACTGACCATATTTTTTGTTTAAAATTCACTAGAATTATCAAATTAGTAAAAATGGCATATTTCCTGGAGTTAAAAGTAGTACATAGTATACATTCACTCCAAACTCCATACACATTTAAACAGTATCTACACTGTACTGAACACCAAATACCAAATAATCACGCAACATTACAGGATGACTGCTAGATGTCGTGTTTTCGTATAAATTACCTTGCTTTGGAGAACAATGAACAAATACGCCATAAATATACAATGTTTCAGTTACTAAGTAGTAAGGAGAAAAGTAATGCAAGCCAATGTAATATTAAGATTCTATTCTTTTACATTATAAAAATGAGAAGGGTTTTGATGGTGTGGAGAGATTATTAATAAAGTTGTTTGGAAAAAATACATAAATACAAGACAGATATGTGAGCAGTGTTGAACTGTCTAGGGTAGGTATATCTGACTACTTTTATTTTTATTGCTTTTTAGGTTAGTGGTGCATAAATATGTAAAAATCAACTCCTTCTTCCCCCAAACTATACTTATGATGAATATTATACTGCTTTTGTACAAAACTTTTTTTTAAAAATTTTTTTTAAAAATTAGGTGTTTATAAACCTATAGGACTAGGTACGTAAGTAATTTGTAATATGTAACTACAAACAATTATGCCCCACTAACAAGAGATTATTAAATATCAAGATTCTTCTCATCTACTACCATGAATATGATTTTTATGAGAAGTTATAATTTACACTAAAATACATGTCTATATTTTAAAGTCAAAAGCTAGTATATGTTTAAATACTTGATTCACCAAATGAAATATCTACTAATTCACAGGCAGTGCCTAAATTACATCTTAGTTATTGTATTCAGATGACATGGTTGTCTTTGGGAAAAACAGAAAAAATAAATACTAAGAAATCAATAAATAAGTTTCTTATTCAAAGAAGAAAACTAATAAACACAGAGATATTTTTCTTGAATATAAGCTATATTTTGGTTTCAGAAAACCTCACTCATAAATATTTTGCAGAGAAGTTAGAAAGGTATTTTTGGTACAGCACTGGGGAAGTTTTAAAAATGCTCTTATTACTATAACTTTCACTCATGGATTATACCATCTATAGGCCTGAGGAAGCAAGAACTGATTGGGGCTTCTCAGCATGGGTCATTATTTAAATAGAAGGTGTGTAGCTAGGAAAGTCATGTACTAGTTATTCCAGTAAAAATGTTTTCTTCCTGTGTGGTGCACCCTCACCAACACAATGGGAGTGATTTTGATTTCATGTTATAAAAAAGGGGTACAAATTCTCAATGTTGAATGTGATCTTGATGTGTATACATAATGCACCAATAAAGATGCAAATTTTAAAAAAAGGGAGTAAAAGCAAATTTTTAGGAGCTCTCATTTTTAAGGTTTTCTTAGACCCAAAATTATTCAGAAACAATCTTTTCCATAATTATTAAATAGAAAGAAAAATCCATTAGCTCTAACAAAGAGATTGGCTAAATCCAAATGGATTATTCCCCAAACACAACTCTCCTAAGTCCCGAAAGAACAAAGGCAATTTTGGTCGATGAACTATCCTTTCTCTCAGGATTTTTTTTAATTGCTTTTGGTTTGATACATAAATAGGGTCAATTTTTTTTTTAAAGGGATGGATTTATTCATTAAAGCTTATAACTGCAATACAAGAATAAGTACTTAAAATTAAGACTGAATCACCGCAGTGGTATGAAAGGTCAACATGGCCTTCTTATGGAAATATGGTAATTACTATTTTCCCAGGACACATGTATTTATTTTTCAACTTAGATGTGAGAGTAATTCAGCATAGTGCTAATCAGTTCAATTCAAGATAGAGACAATCCTATCTTAAGTCTTACTCTGTACAATGCACAGTGCTGATAAAATGTGGGGTAGGAGTATACTAAAACTTGACAGGGGGCCTCTCTGGGATCACAATCTACCATGGGAGAAAGACTTTTAAAGCAATTAACCACAAAGTAAGACATAATGTATTAAGTGCTATAATACAGATACAATGTGACAGATGAGTAGAGCAATCAGAGGAACTAATTCTGACTAGAGAAGGAAAAAGATTCTTAGAAGTGTCTTTTGAGGAAGCTCATTTTAAACCTTTCACATTTAAATATGTATGAGACAAGAAAACTTAGAGACATGAGGGAACTGGCAAGTATAGAGAGATTGAAAAGAGCTTGTCCTACAGAGCTTGTCCCGCAGACAGAGGGGAAGATGCAACAGACAATGAGCCTGGAAAGTGAGGAGAGGTTAATTCATGGGACGAAGACCCAGTCACTGTTTTCTTCATGTAATAAAAATCCAAAAAGTTTCTGAGCCTTGAGTTTGCCTTGAATGTGGGTAAGACACCTTGGAGGCCAAGAAGGAAATAGATTAATGAAACTAACAGTTCAAGCTAAGGAGTTCATTTAGCAAACCATTAACTCTGTAGCAAAAGATACATAGTGCTGAGCCCATCATTTGTGGCAAAGACAATGTAAAGGAAAAGGCATAATCAGTGAGATATGATTACTGGCTTGGAGAAAGGCAAAAAAAAAAAAGAGTCAAAACTGACTTTAAAACTCAGAAGCATAATCATATGCTGACAATATAGACTGGAGAAGTCAAAGAAAGGTATGTGCATGCGTGTATGTGTGTGTGTGTGTGTGTGTGTGTGTGTGTGTGTGTGATCTTATATTGAAAGTGCTTGAAATTTTACTCAAATATGTCCACAATTTACTTAGTGACAAATCTCATTAAATCCAGTTTTTCTAATCTGGCTGAACATTAGAAGCAGCTGAGGAGCAATAACTGAAAAGATCTTGATATCTAGAACCTGTGGCAAAAGATTAAGATGAAAGTGGCCTGGCTGGCTGTCCCTTATCTATTTTTATGTTTCCACATGATATGCAATATAGCCAGATTGAAAATCTGGAATTGATGGTTTTGATACCCTCTGCCATGTCCGTGTTGCCTAGAACTGCTTTTGCTGTTCTAGATCTGCTCTGGTTCCAGATGAATATCTGAATTATTTTCTCTAGTTCTGTGAAATGTACTGTTAGGATTTCTGTCAGGGTTGCCTTAAATCTGTACAGCACTTCAAGAGTATGGCCATTTTGAAAATACCAGTTCTTTGTACCCAGGAGCAAGGGATGTCTTTCCATTTTCTTATATCCTCTTCAATCTCCTTTTTCAAAGTGCTGTAGTTATCAGAGAAGAGGTCTTATACCTCCCTTCTTAGAGTGATTCCTAGATATTTTACTTTTGGGGTGCTAATGTGAAAGGAACTATTTCCTCTATTTATCTCTCAGTGAGTCCATTGTTTGTGTATAGGAAGACAATTGATATTTGAGTGTTGGCCTATACCCAGCTACTGTACTGACCTTGATGACTAAGTCTAACAGTCTTTTGGATGAGCTTTTGGTCTCTCTATATAGAGTGTCATTTCAACAGCAAATAACAACAGTTGGGGCCAGTGAATTTAGCTCAGTGGTTCCAATGCCTGCCTGGAAAGTGCAAGGGCCTGAGTTTGGTCTCTGGTAACCACATACAACAATGCTGGGAGTGGAGACTCATGCCCACTAGCAATCAGTATGACATATCACAGTTCTGGGTACAGGGCTCACACCTGTAATCCCAGTACTTGGGAGGCAGAGGCAAAAGGATTGCTGTGAGTTCCAGGCTTACCTGCGCAACATAGTGAGCTCAGGGCCAGCCTGAACTACAAAGTGAGATCCTGTCTCAAAAAGAAAAAAAAAAAAAATTGAACTTCTTTCTTTAATACGTTTACTACATTTATTTCTTTCTCTTGTCCAATTGCTGTGGCTAATGTTTCCAGAATTATACTGAACAGGAGTGGTGATAGTGGATATCTTTTTCTTGGTCTTTATTTTAGCATGAAGGCTTTCAATTCCTCACCATTTAGTCTGATGTTGGCTGTTTTGTTTATAAATAGCTTTTATCAGGTTGAGAGAAAGATCATCTATTCCATTTTTCTTTCTGCTTTTAACCATGAATGGCTTTTTTTTTTTTTTTTTTTTGAGACAGGGTCTCGCTTTGTGGTTCAGGCTGGCCCTGAGCTCAGCCTCCAACTCACATCACAGCAATCCTCCCGATTACAGGCGGGAGCCACCACGCCCGGCACTGTGGTATGTGGTACTGGTTGCTGCTGGGCGTGAGTCTCCGTGCCCAGTTTTGTTATGTGGTTACCAGGGATTGAACCCGGGGCCTTGCCCTTGCAAGACAGGCACTGGAAACACTGAGCTATATCCCCGGCCCCCATGAATGGATTTTGTTGAATGTTTTTTCTGCATCTATTGAGATGATCATGTGGTTTTTGACTTGACTCTGTTTATATAGTGTACTGCAGTTATAGATTTGCATATGTTGAACCTCTCTTGTATCCCTGGGAAGAATTGAACTTGGTCAGGGTGTATGATCTTCCTGATGATCCTATATATTATGTTTCTAGTATCTTATTAAAGATTTTTGCATCTATATTCATTAGGGAAATTATTGTATTTGACCTGTTTGCAGCTGAGAAAAGTGTGTATTTATATTTTGTCAGGTGTAATATTCTATAGATATCCATTAAGTCAATTTCTTCAAAAATTTGGGTAAGCTCAAATATTTAATTGTTGCTTCTTTGTCCAGTTTATCTGTCTTTTTGGAACAGTAGGGTATTGAAGTCACCTACTACAATTGCTTAGTGCTTATTTGGATTTTCATGTGCATTAATGTTATTTTGTGTAGTTGGGTGCATTAGCACTTGATGTGTCTCTTATGCATCTTATAAATGTCATCTCTTCCTCTTAGATTGTTCCTTATATGAGGATATAGTGACTTTCTTTGTCTCTCTTAATTAGTTTTGGTTTGCAATCTACTTTGTCTGAAAATGCTCATCTAATGGAGACTGGATAAAAATGTGATATTTTATAAAAATGGAGTACTAAGCTACATAGAAGGATAAATTAGAGACATTTAAGCTAAATGGATGAACTTTCAGGCTATATTCATAAGTGAAATAAATACGACACAGATGTGTAAATATTATGTAATTTCTTTAGTGTGAGAAATTGGATGTGTAAATAATATCCAGAATGTATGATAGGTATTGAGAAATAGGAAGAAAATGAACACAGGTAAAGGGACCTCAAGGGAATAGGAAAAGCAAAGGAGGGAAAAATTCATAGTAAAAAGGAAAAAAAAAAGAAAGCAAAGTTTATGTTTGAGGGGTATGGAGGTTGAAGGAAGACAGGGAAATGAGAAAAAATAAGAATCAAGATATATCATATACAGGTACAAAGTCTCACTGAGATTATGATCATAATATATTTCTAAAATGTACCAATATACTCAATTTATTAAACTAACTTAAACCTCACACATACTCTACATCCTGTGTTTTAAAGGTTATTCTGATACTAAGAGTTTGATCCATTCAGAATTTTCCAATTTATGACAGCTCAGGCAGCTAGTTTTCTCCTGAAGTATCTAACTTCTTTTCTTCTTTACTAGTCATTCTTTTCCCATATTTTTCCAGTGAGTCCAATCAGTAAGGTTTCAGGTATTAGTCAATAATAGGGAAATGCTGGGCTGGGGATTTAGCTCAGTGATTCCGGGGCCCGTCTTGCAAGCGTAAGGACTTGGGCTGGATCCCTGGTTACCACATACAATACTGGGTGTGGAGACTCATGCCTACCAGCAATCCAGTACCACATGCCATGGTGCTGGACATTGTGGCTCACACCTGTAATCCCAGGACTCAGGAGGCAGAGGCAGGAGGATTGCTGTGATGTGAGTTGGAGGCTGAGTTCAGGGCCAGCCTGAATCACAAAGCGAGTCCCTGTCTCAAAAATAAAAAAAAGGTGGGGGAATGCTGCTGGGAGTTTTAGCTCAGTGGTTCCAGCACCTGCCTTGCAAACACAAGCTTCCAAGATGGAAATTTGGTAACAAAAAAATAAAAAAGAAAGAAAGAAGAGAAATATTCTCAGAGTACAACTACTGTTCTAAAAGCTCAATATTTCCAGAGTTATTTATCTTACCTTCAAATTTTTATTGCTAATTTCTCAAATATGAGATCTGCTCTCCACATACATCTTACTAATACAAGAAGATCAAGATCAACCACGTATTCAAATGTAAATGAGTTTGAGTTACTGGCGCCTTTCACCTTGTGGGTGAGAATGTCTCCTCAGTGAGTTTTGGTCTCACATACTGTCACATGGGCCTGTTACCAGTGAATAATCCCTTAAGTATTTTCCAGGAAACAAAAGCCCCAGTTCAGGACCATTTCCTTCTCCCCTACTCTTCACACATCATGTGAACTCATGCACATAAACAAAGGTTTTTTTCTGTAGCTGGACGTGTGAAAAAGGGGGAGAAAGACTCCAATATTGAGGGCACCTGGCTAATAATCCTGAACTCCTTTTAGCTATATTTTAACATTTTATTTTACTTCCTCAATAATTAAATGGGAGTAGAAATAAGTACCTTGTTGAGTTAGAACAAATAAAAATAAGTAATTAAAAATTAAATGTAAAAATAAATAATTAGAGGCACATATTAATATCATTGTTGTCTTTGATGATCACAGTCAGCACTTTTGACAGCCCATCAATCAATGACTTTGCTGCAAAATGAATCAGGTAGGGAAGATGCATGTTTAGGAAGACAACTATTCGCTATAGGTAGGGTTGCCACAGGATTGCTATCAAAATGCAAATCCTTCAACATTAGTGATTTATTAATCTTAAGGGCCAGGTGGGGCAGTTAGATAATCCTGACAACAGAAAGTTCTGAAGCAATCGTGGAGAACTTGTCACACGTGACTAACTGCCATTTCTGAAGCAGAAGTAAGCAGCACTGGGCGATGCGCAAGCCCCAGTCATCCAAATAAGATCCCACCCAGCCCTGGTCCACGCAGCCACGATACTCAGCTGTACACAGGAGCTCCTTGCTTGCCTTCCACACTCATCAAAAAGCTTAGCCGACCAGCAAATGATAACAATAAACAGCTAACCGTGTGTGAAACAAGAAATAAGAGTTTTCTACTCGTATGAGGATTTAAGCTAGGAGAGATGGCAGTCATTCAGAAAAAAAAAAAAAAAAAAAAAAAAAAAAAAAAAAAAAAAAAAAAAAAAAAAAAAAAAAAAAAAAAAAAAAAAAAAAAAAAAAAAAAAAAAAAAAAAAAAAAGGAAGAAGAGTCCGAGACAGCAGCCATAAGAGGTTTGCAGTCCCTGTCAGCACTTCCGGTAATGCACCCAGTCCCTTTCTGCGGTGGAGACAAATTAGAAAGTCACGTGTGTGCAACAGGATGTGGAGGTTTAGGTTGGTAGGTGCCGCAGAGCGCCTTTGGTTAGGAAGAGTCTTTCCTGGCGTGGTCTTCTTCCCTGTTGAATAGTTACCGTTCAAATTTGGAGGGCCTGGGTTCAGCTGCTCCCCTGGAAGATGAGTTCTGAAGAAGCCACTCAAGTCACCCTAAGTGCAGAGGCGGATGCCACGTTCACCCGAGCGCGGGGAGGGCGTGGCACTGCTCAGCAAATCCACGTTGTGCATTTTGCTCACAGTTCGATTATTCACTGAAAGTGAAAGACAAAATCGTGTGTGTTTTAGCCCTTGATTAAAGAGAAGGTAATGTTTTGTTCGAGAAGTCAGCTAGAGAGATTTAGTTTGACTGTGAGGCGGCGACTGCTGAAAGGTTTTGATTTGGCAAATCACGGAGGTCTTTCTTGAATACTAACTAGGGAGTCTAAGCAGCACAAATTCATTCCTGATGAAGTCTTGCAGCCGACCACGTGGAATAATTTGAATCACAGACCTGTGAAATTTGATCAGGATGGAATTAAATGGCTCTCCAGAGTGATTTGGCAAGTCAGTGTCAACCAAGGCGCTAGGGGGAGACTGGGTGACCCCCAAGGGCCGTTTCACCCGCCATTTCACTCTAGGCTCTGCTGCCAAAAGGAGTTGTGAGCTGCATGCCACGGCGGGCGCGCTTGGATGTCTGTAATCTAGTCTGAAGTCATACACATTACTCGTGTCCTCATTTTCCTGTCATTTATGAATCCATAAGTTACTTAGGGGTCTAGCGTCCATCATTTGCCCTTTGACGGATCCACCCTTGATGATGACATCTAAATGTGTTGCTATTTGGGTGAAATGTAATTTGTCCACATTTCTCTTTTATTTCCTAGTATCTTTCAGTGAGTCATATAATTTATTTATATTTTATGTTTCTCAGCAGGAAGAAATCATATGTTTAAGATTGTGTATTTAGTTTATCTCACTTAATGTTATGAACATTTCAAAGTGGATAGGGTACAAAGAGATGGAGAGAAAATCAGAAGTTAGCACAAAATTATTAGCTCACCTTTGAACTGAGTGACCCCAATGGGGACATTCTCTTGAAGTGATCTTGATGATATATATCAACCCTTCACTTTTGTACTTGTCCCTTATTAACCAAGCATTGTCACATTGGCTTTCTGAGGACAGAGGTGAAAATGGGGTTGAAGTGAAAATAGGGCACAGGCTGGAAGATGAAGTCAAAGTGGACAGAGACTCCTCAAGTTCTATTTTATTTTATTTTACTTTATTGGCTGTATCAGGGATTGAACTCAGGACCTTGAGCTTGCCAGGCAGGCACAGGACCACTGAGCTACATCCTTTGCCCTAGACTCCCCAAATTCTATAGTTGAAACTATGAATCCTGCTTTGAAAAGTAGCAGTGTGTCTTATCATGGAAAAATTATCTTAAGAAACATTAGAACTCATTAATCAAATATTTTTAACACAGAAATGTGTGGCATCTGAAAAATGCATTTTTAATATTCTGTTGTTTTGTTTTGTAGATATCAGACTCATGAAGGAAGTTCCTAGAGAATGATATATAAGGTCTAACTAATTAAATTCTAGAAGATTTGTCAGGTAGAGGAGTAAAGGTAAAATAGTAGTTGTTTGCAAAAGAAAAAAGACTATAAAAGCAAAATTATCAAAGGTGAAAATTTCCCCCCAAAAATCACTCTTTCAGATAAGTGAAGTCAGTAAAGGTGTAGATAAACCATCAAAATATAGTATTAAAATTGCTTGTGTTTTGCTAAAACCATAAGATTGTATTTTATTGATTGATTTAAAATGTTATCAGTTCCTGGTAAGGGAGAATATTACAAGGTCCAGGACTTACACAAGTTGATTTTCCTTTCCAGATGCTTCTGCTTCAGGATCACAGAGCTGGGCTTCCTAGTGCAGTAGGTGACACTGTGGGTCAAGACCAAAGAGTGAAGAAACATGAACATTGGTATTTATCAAAAAGCACATTGGAAAATAGACATGCTTAATGCCTAAAGCATCCTCAAAATTCAAAAGGAATTCTTTTTAAATTGAGATTTGTTCTAAAATATTACAAAACAGAGTGAAATGAGGTCCATTATTTTCTTGTTTTCCCCAATTAGGCTATAAGACATTCTGATAATAGGCACCAAGATAAAGAAATTAGGTCAACTAAAGTGACATAATTTTTTTCATGTCTTGTGAAAAGAAAATGTGTCACACAATTTGGACTTATTTGGCATTGTAGTTGAATTCACATCTTGGTTTCTTTTTTTCTTTTTCTTCTCTTTCCTGAGTATATAATGGTGTAGTGAAGAAATAAAGGCCCTTTTCTACCACAACTGTACCCTACATATGATATTCTACCTTATAACTTCAAAAATGCTTTAACATCTCTGCATATAATCTATACATACACACATACATTGACCACCACACACAGGAATGTAAGTATATGTTTATGTATGTAATCCATGCAATCTGGGATACAGTAATCTGCAATTTTGACTTGAGACACAATGGTTCTACAATCACTTTTTTCGTTGCTGTAATTGCATACAATATATGAACACCTTGCACAATTGATATTTTGCAAATTATAAGACTCGTACAAGAAATGCTCAAGAAAGAAGAGTCTGTTGTTGAGCTACATCATTCCAGGATGCAAAAAGAAGAACTTGATCTCATTTACTGACTTCTAAAGTCAGCATTAGTTTAAGGGAGAGGGGAAAGTTTTTGACGAGTCTGGAGTCAATTATTTGCCTGTGATCTGAGGAATAAATGTTGGTGTCATCTCACAAATTCACACGCTGAAATCCTAAACTGGGATATGAGAGCGTGAGAGGTGGAGTTATTTGCCTCAATACATCTCCCATTAGTGGGATAAGTGTCTTACAAAGGAGCTCTGAGGTTCCCCAGTGGAGAGCTAGAGGTTCTCATGTGAGGACGTAAGACAGAGAGTGCTCTGAAAATTGGAAACAGAGTCCCCACCACACTGACTCTGCTGCTGCTTTGATCTGTGACTCCAGAATGGTAAGAAATGAGGTTTGTTGTTAAACCGCTTAATTTATGGTACCCGTTACAGTAGTCTCAACTAATATTTTCCTTAATACACTATTATTTTCCTTTGCTGAGATCTATTAAACAATCACCTGTGGAAAAAAGGCAGAGGAAATCAAAATTTCATTTCAAGCAAATGTCAAGACATTTCAAGGTTATTCATTACAAGTAATGTCTCCATTTTGTCTCTGATTTATTGAAACAAATATACCAAGCCACTGGACATCTTCTTGGCCTGAGAATATCCAGCTGGCCATGGAGATGCTAAGCTTAGTTTAATTTGGAGAACTCTTAACACCTACTACTAATATCATATATTCTTACAACATGTTTTTTTTTAAAAAAAAATTATTTTTATTTTTGAGACAGGGTCTCATTTTGTGGTTCAGGCTGGCCCTGAGCTCAGCCTCCAACTCACATCACAGCAATCCTCCTGCCTCTACTTCCTCTGCCCCCTGCCTTTGCCCAGTTCTGTGGTATGTGGTACAGACTGCTGCTGGGCATGAGTCTTCATGCCCAGTATGTTATGTGGTTACTGGGGCATTGAACCAGGGCCCTGCACTTGCAAGACAGGCACCAGAACTACTGAGCTAAATCCCTGGCCCCTCTTACAACATATTTTTAAGGATATACTGTAGTGGTATATATAAGGAGAACATTTTTGTTTTTAATATTCTCATAGTCAGTCAGGAGATAAAGAAATGATGATTAGAATTTGCATAAATCACCAGTAAGCATTTGAGAAGTATGCATTGAGTTTACACACCCTAGCAAAGTGGAATCCAGCCTTCTACACACATGGCCTCCAGGTATAATAAAATATCCCATTTCTTGTGGTCTATCTGAACGCTTCCCTTTGCTTTCTCCGAGGTACTTTAAAAATATTCACTGGACCTCTTGTGAAACACTCTCCTTCCTTGAAATTGTACTTAGTTTTCTGCTCCTGAATCATGACTTCTTCATTTCCTGTTTCATCTTCTCTTCCTCCTGCTGCTCCGCAAATATGATCTTGCACCACCATGTAGCCACAACTCTTTCTATGGTTTCACCTTCACATATTTCATATATTCCTAAAAATTTTAAATTTTACTGCTAAGCTGAAGATTTCTAAACTCATTAGCACCAGATCTCCCCTGTGGTTTCCAATTATCATTTCAGGCCCACATCCATAGGCTCTCTATATGTACTCTGTGTGCTATCTGGTTTCAGCTCTTTCTGATGATGTTAGCTGGAAGAACGTCTCTTCCTCAAGGCACCTGCTTTCCCTTCAACGCCAACTGCCTAAGTTCTTATCACAGATCGATATATTCAATGCATTTCTCTAAATCCTTAATAGTCTCATATGAATGTTAAAAACTTACAGTTCAACATATATACGGGGCTCTCCATCCATCACCTTCCTGTTTGGATTCATTTTTTCCCAGTGCATCCTGGAACTCAGCACGTTTTTTGTTTGTTTGTTTGGTTTTTTTTACTAATCACAGGCCCAAGATCTAACATTGTTTTTGTGCAGAGGTAGTGCAAGCAATTGCTGTTGATTTAGCCAAAGCAGCATTTTCTTTTCTTTGTATTACCAGGCACTTGTTTACTGTCTCCAGACAAGTATTTTTCTTTTTTTTTCTACTCTGATTTCTTTACTAGAATGAGTTCTCTTCTCCTTTGTCTTTATTGTTCTGAAATTCTGTATGTTCCTAAAATCTCAGCGATCACTTATTTTTATTCAGACTTTTCCATGATTCTCACTAGCCCTCAACTTGTTAGTTTTGATTAGTTTTATATCTGCTTTGATTATTGGTGCTTCACAGATGAGAAATCTAAGGCTCCTGAAAGAAAACATTATGCCTGACTCTCCTATCTAGCTGGTTACAGATCAAAGGTTGGAAGCCAGGTTCCAATGACTCAGAGTAATGCTTGTCTACAACACTAACCCCTTCATGGCACACCCTGGTCTCCAAACTTCATTGTGATTACCTTTGTATAAGCTTCTGTTTCCACTCTTCTATATTCCTCCCTGAAGCAGAAACTGCTTGGAGGCAGAAACCATTGCTCAGAGGCTTTTCTCTAGGACCTCAGAACAGGGTACTGACTTGTCAGTTTTAAGAAGTTGCCTCCAGAAGCATAAAAAACACCACTGAAGCAGATTTTCATAATTATCAGCAATCTATGAATGCATAATTTTAATTTTAACACTCCTCCTAAGCGCTATCAGAGACCTTCATGAATTCACTTATGGAATCCTTGAAAAGAAACATTTATTTGTTCTTTAAATTATTAATTTTTGGAAGCTATAAACAAATTCTTTCAAGAAAACATTCCTACAAAATACACAGGGGACAATAAGTTTTTCCATGTCATTGAATGTATTATATAAAATTCAGCATGGTGTATTCAGCAATACGCAGTACACAGATTCCCATGTGAGTTCAGAAGTGGCTCAATAAGTACATGTCACTTCTCAAGAGAAAGTAACCATAGCTTTCTTGTGAATAATAGAAAATGTGTTCAGTGACACAAAATACTCAGTGAAGTCACTCTTGTGAAATCTGAAAAAGACATACTCGACGTGTATCAAGTGACCTGCTGGATATTCTGAATGACCCATGAACCTCTGATGTAATCCACTGCCCTTGTACAGGGAGAGGACAAACAGGTCAGTTTCTTGGTTATACCTGAGTGAAGAGAGTTTGATGTATTGGGGATTTTGTATCTACAAGAGAAATTCCATATACTCCCAAAGGCCAAATGATCCTTGCTTTCCAAGTTTCAACTATAAATTAAAAAGAGAGGAGAAGAAGAAGAAAGAAGAAAGAAAAAAGAAAAAGGAGGAGGAGAAGGAGGAGGAGGAGCAGGAGGAGGAGCAGGAGGAGGAGGAGGAGGAGCAGGAAGAGGAGCAGGAGGAGGAGGAGGAGGAGCAGGAGGAGGAGAACAGAAACAACAATGTCCCTCAGATGTGAGTACTCTGGTTCAGGAGAGAATTGCTCTATTCCTGTGGAATATAAAAAGGCACCCTTTCAGTCAATGTTTATCCTAGAAAACCTACAGACAGGATCAGGTAAAGCCAGGACCCCCTTAGGATCAGGCATCAGGGAAGCCCTCCAAGCCCAGGGCTAGCAACCCTACCTCTTCATTGTCATCTTGGTCTTTTCATGGACTTGACTTCCGGTAATACTTTCTATGAGTGACTCCTGACTCTTGTGATTGTCACTGCTGCTCTTTCTTCTCTTTGGACTATTTTGCAGTGAGGACTGTGGGTGAATATAGCTGAGTCATTAGCCAGTGTGACTTTAGCTGTCATATTTGCTGATTTTGAGCTCTTGCTTCAGTTTTCCATAAAGTAACCCCAGATTCATTTCCAATAAAATGACATAATATCAATACAAACTGTGAGGACTAAAGTATTATGCTCAAAGTTCTTAGTATTTCATAAAGGACAGAGCCAACTTCTAGTCATTGAAAATAATCAGGTTTTGTTATTATTTGAAAACACTTGTGGGTGATTTGAGCTTACGATTTGAATGTGACTTTAACACAAAAGGTGATTTTGTGTTTGTTGCCTCTCTGCTATCTTACTAGTAATATAGAGTTTCATAATATATTCCTACATGGGATTAAAAGTATTATGAGGGTTCCTTCTGCCCTGCAACCTCACCAACATTTGTTGCTGGCTAATTCTGAAATGGCAGCCATTCTTTGTGGAGTGAGATGATATCTTAATGTTGTTTTCATTTGCATCTCTCAAATGACTAGTGATGCTGAACATTTCTTCATATGCTTCTTAGCTGCTTTTATTTCTTCCTTTGAAAAGTGTCTGTTCATTTCAGATGTCCACTTTTGGTGATGCTGCAGAGAAGAAGGAACCTTCTCTACTGTTGATGGGAATGTAGACTCATACAACCCATGTGGAGATCAGTTTGGAAATTTCTCAAAAAGCTAGGATTGGAGGTCCCATTTTACCTGGCCATCGCTCTGCTAGGTATATACACAAAAGAATGAAAAGACTCATATCACAGTGACATATGTGCACCTATGTTTATAGCAGCTCAGTTTGTGATTGCTAAATCATGGAAACAACCCAAATGTCCATCAACTGGAGACTGGATAAAAAACTTGTGGTTCTTCTACACAATGGAGTATTACTCTGTCATCAAAAAATGATGAGCTTGAATCATTTATACTTAAATGGATGTACCTTGAGGACATCCTCATAAGTGAAATAAATAGGTCACAGATGTGTGACCTATTTTCTTTGGTATGAGAAAATAAAGATATAAATGAGTTCTAGAATTGTATGTTATGTATTGCGAAATAGAAAATACTCAAAGTGAAATGGGGTGAAGGGGGAAAAATAATGAGATTATAACAAAAAAGAAAGGAAACAAAGTTTATGTATATAGGGGGTGGGGGTGGTAGGGTGGGTAGGGCTATGGGAAAAATTGAGAATTAAGTTGTGTCATATACTGGTACAAATTCTCATTGTTGAATGCAATCATGATGTGTATATGTAATATACCAATAAAGATTTCAATTAAAAAAGTATTATGAAGACAGTGGTAGATTGAATCTTGAATGTTGAAGGGTCTATCAAAGGCAAAAGATGAGGCAGAAGCATAGAAAGAGAATGAAGAGTATGTGGATGTGAGTTAGATCTGTCTAGAAACCAAATTTCAGCAACTTTGGCACAGGTTTTTGAGGGAAAAAAAAACAAACTAAGGTAAGAAAAGTACTTGGGAATGTACAATGGGTATCTTACAAAGCAGTTTAGGAAGCCTTGAATTTGTCAGAACATTGAAGGTTTTAAAAGGAAAGGCAGATATAATCAATTTTATCTTTGAATCTATCTCTGTGAGAATATGGAGTAGTAAGTTGTGAGATTTTTGAGATACCTACACAAAGCGTTTTTCAGGGTTATTTTTAAGGTAAAAAATTATGGAATTATAAACTACTATTTTGTCAAAATGGTAGAGAGAAAGTTATGGATTCAAAGAAAGTTATGGATGCAAAGAGTTATAAATTATATTTTGATGTTCATAGTAACTTAAGAAACTAGATCACTTTAAATCTTTGTCAGAGTAACATGGAAAGAAGCAAGATGAGAAGTGTTTGGACTGTGACACTTGTCCAATATTTGAGCATTGAAATGAGGAGAGAGATTTGTGCTGAAAGATGTGTTTTCAAAGATTTTGTTATAAAAATGCCATCACCAAAGGAGTAGAAATGAAAGCAATTTTCTAAAGAAGATATATAGTGGGAGAAGAAGGGAGGGACACAGAGCCACCTGTACGTAGTGCTTCTGCTCAGTCAATCCCGATGCCCTTGATTTCAAGTCCAAAATTAAAATTTGTTAAAAGAAGAATAGAAGCTTCTAAATTAAAAGGGCATTTATATTTTCATAGCAAAGATAGACTCTTGTGCATTAAAATATTTAATATTTATATTTACCTTCCAGTGTGATGTGTTCTGTCCTTGCCGTGCAAAACTGGGCTACACACAGATGGTGGCCTGACTCCCTCCAACATCCTGAAGGGAAAGGGACTGCCAGTCTTTCTCTGTGTTCTCAGTAGATTCTGGAAACAAGTCTTTCTAGGTGTGATCACATAGGGAAAGTTTCCACTAAACAGAGGCTGAGTAAAAATAATAAATCCTACTAAAAATATTAAGGTTATGATATGCTTATTGTTTAAACATTAGTAAAAACTTGTTGAATAAATGAGAGTTGTGGAATGTTTGTTATTATTATTGCTTTTAAGATACCTTAGAAGGGATAGAAGGCAAATAGAACTATAAGTAAGGCAAGTTAATGAAATATCAAGGGAAATTAAATTATGTGGAGCAGAGATGATAAGGTAGGTCAGTTGGATCTAAAATAAAGTGTTAATCATTGTATATGAAACTATCTCTTGGTGCAACTGATATCATCATCATATCATTAAATATTCTTCGTTAGAATCCAGTGCTTTACGGAAAAGAATTTTATTTGCAACTCAGGTTACCTGTAGGTTGCCTTTTAACATTTTAGAAACCAATTAATTTTAAAACTTTGTTGAGCTTCCTATATCATGCCAGGAGACATATGGCTTCCTTGTTGTCCTACTGTATTTAGGGCCACCTTTCCCGTATCATTGTATCCTTTTACTCTGTGAAAAGAGATCTTCCAGCAACAGTCTGTACAAAAGTGTACACACAGCTCTGATAAGCGGTCTGTGGCACACTGGTGACAGAGGGGAGGCTGTCTGGCCCGAAGGCATCTGCTTGAGACCTCTCAGACTCTCGAATGCACAGGGGTATAACTGAAATGGAGGTGACATTTCTGTTCCTCACCCTCTTTCCACACAACACAGTCTTTGATCATGTTGTTGTTTCACACGAGGAGTCTCAGAGAGCGAATCTGTTGACTTTCGCTGGCTTCTCAGATGTGAACAGAGATCGTGGAGTTTCTAACCCAACTGAGCAATAGTCACCTGTCTGCAGAGCTCCCACGTACTCTACATGTTCCAATCGCCTCTGGATCTGCTAAATCCATTTATAGTTTATAATGAGGAGTCAGAAGTACATGGCAGTTTAAAAAAAGTGGTAGTCAAAGGGAAGTCTTTTTTTCACCATGCCTTTTGTTATTGCTATATATATAGCTTCAAACAGACCGAGGTAGATTTATCTTTTAATGAAAATCACCAGGAGATTTGAAGTCAAATATTTTCCTCTTTTACCTCAGTCTCCAGTGCAGAGCTAACATGGCAGCTCCACCCTGGACGGAGCTACCGCGATGATTTTGGACGTGATGTTCTTCAGAATCACATTTAAAAAGAGACAACGAAGCCAGCGGGCCTTCTTTCAGGCTCCAGTGTCACAGAAGGTGCATGTCAGCTTCTCCAGAAAGCAGAGGGCAGAGAGGGGCGGGGGCACAGTGTGCAGCAGCAAGGAATGAGACCTCAGGACATTAGGAAGCCGGCCGAGCGCGCCAGAGGCCAGTGCAGCTGTTTCCCCGGGGCTGCAGCGGTGACGGTGACTGAAGGCTGGAGCCTGGGACGGATCTTGTCACGGACTTCAGTGTGCCCACTGCCTGGGACCTGCTCGGGGAGATGGCAGCAGAGGGAAGAAATCCTCGGCACAGCGCAATAAACATTCTTCTTTCTGTTGCCTTCTCAGCCCCTAGAAACCTGAAAAGATCGCTCAGAAACCTGAGTCAGATGAGAGTTATTTAACCAAATGAGTCTTTTCTTTCTACACAACCTAGTGGAGACATAATTTTATGTTTCTCTTGTTGTTTGGCTCCTCTGTGCATGAACTACGAAGTTCGCGACAGAGAAGTGAGTGGGAATTAGTGTTGGGAAGGAGGGAAAACAGAGGGGAGAGTTACAAATAAATGAGGAAATGACAGTGAAGGGAAGATTGTATTACAAGCAGTATTTCTCAAATAATTAAAAAAAAAAACTTCCACAGGGGAAATACAGCAATGATAATGTGGTGTCAAAGTGACTGTGATTTTATGCCTAAATGAACTCAGTATGACCAAATGTTCCCACCATCTTATGTAGAAATAGAAGCAGATGAATGTTTTGCCAGAAACTACGTAACATTAATTCCCCTTTGAAGAACAACAGATACATGAAAAGCACGACTACTCTATCCTATAGAAGAGAGAACGGAGCTCAGGTCGCACAGATTTCTTAATTCTCTCACGTGGGGACACAGCTTAGTGCAGCTGCTTGTACAAAATGCTTCATTTATCAAAGTGAGGGCGTTTACATTTCTCTGTATTATGATAAAATCACCTTACTACGAGTGATTTCTATGTGCAAAGGGCAAAGAAAACCTGAAAAATTGATTTAGACAAATACTTTTTATCAATACTCTTGAAAGAAATTCTCAATGCAATTGTAGGCTGCTTAGCATTTTAACAATTGCATTAATTAGTGAACTGGTACATATATATCCTACCATTTTACTAAGTAATTTTTCTAAGCTAGCCTAAGTGGAATTATTTTCTTGATTTTGTTCTTGGGTAGGTTATCTGTATGCAGACTTGCCATATATTTTTGTATGTTGATTTTTTTTTAATTTGGCAACTATGGGATTCATTTTTTAATCTAACAATTTCTGGGTTGAGACAGGGATTTTCTAAATATAGGAACATGAAATCTGGAAATAGAAATGTTTATTTTTAAATTTCTGATTTAGAAGTTTTAAGTATTTTCTTTGTCTACTTGGTCTTTTTTATTGTTTTTTTTTCCCCCTTTACTAAGTTTATTGGTGCATTTTAGATACACATCACAATTTCAATCAACATTGGGAATTTGTACTTGGATGTGATACATCTTGTTTCTCATTTTTTCCCCATTCTCCTGCCTTCCCTATTACCCCACCCTCTATATACATAAGCTTTGCTTCCATTTTTTTATCATCTTTTTTTTTCTTTTCCTTCTTTGCTTTCCTTGCCCCCACCTAGTTACCATTTCCCCTTGAAAATTTTCTATTTTGCAATATCTCTCATACATTCTGAACCTCATTTACACATTCAGCTTCTTGGACAAGGGAAATGATATAGTATTTCCTCATCTATGTCTTTGATAGAGATTCCAGTAAAATTTTGAACACAAAGAGCCAGAGAACTCATCCTTGTGTTGTTAGGGAGGGAGCAGGGAAGGAGAGAAATGTGATGAAAGGAAAGTAATTGAAGGGAAAAGACTAAAATAGGACTTTAGAAAATAAGAGGGCACTGGGGCCGGGGATTTAACTCAGTGGTTCCAGCTCCTGTCTTACAAGTGCAAGGGCCTGGGTTTGATCCTCCGTTAACCATATACAACACTGGGTGTGGAGACTCACGCCCAGCAGCAACCAGTACCACTTACCACAGTGGCCGGGTGTGGTGGCTCACGCCTGTAATCCCAGCACTTGGGAGGCAGAGGCAGGAGGATTGCTGTGATGTGAGTTTGAGGCTGGGCTCAGGGCCAGCCTGAATTACAAAGTGAGACCCTATCTCAGGAAAAAAAAAAAAAATAGGAGGGCACTAAGAGTTGGAAGCAGTAGGGAGAGATGGGAGGAGTAGGGAAAAATAAGTTATGTCATATATAAGAGTACATACAATCATTCTATAACTGCAAAAACTAATGGAAGGAAATACATCAATAAATAAGCAAAAGAACTTTTATATCTCTCAAATGATATGATTTTACAGGTGAGGTTTTCCAAAAAGATCTCTATAATGTTAAGGAAATTTGTCTGTGCACAAATGCTTAGGAGTTTTATTAAGAAGGGTTATCGAATTTTGCCATAATTTGGATGTAGTTCATGTGCAGGAAGCTTACCCTCATGGTGGAAGCTTTATTAATTGTCGTCCGGTGGAAGATGACTACTGTGGTGGAGGTGCTGGTCTTGCTGAGTATATTGGTTTCAGGAGAGCGGGTTGTTGTAAAGCAGCAAAGGTGATCTGCTCATCCTGTCTCACTTCCTGTCTGATCATGTGATCTCTTCTATGTGCATTCTCACCATGGTGATGTCACCCACCATGAACCTTCATCAGGGGCAAGCAGAAGCTGGTGTCACCCTCTTGGACTTTGGAGTCTGTGAGCTACATAAGCCTCTTTTCTTTATGGGTTGCTCAATTCAAACATTCTTTTACAGTAGTAGAAAACAGTCTAGCAATACTCAGTTGAATGTGTCAGTGTGAGTGTGTGTGTGTGTGTGTGTAAGTGATAGGATCATGTGGTTTGTGTTTTTCAGTCTGCAAATGTCACACATCACAGTGGACTGGGTATATTAAATCAGGCTGATACACAAAATGTAAATCTCACATGCTCAGCATGAATAATCTTTTTGATTCAATGTTAAATTTGGCTTTCTGGGGTTTTATTGAGAAATTAAAAGAT
>PVIR01027051.1:0-23285 GCA_004026965.1 Petromus typicus
TTCTAGACTGATATCAGCAAAACTTCTCATTGAATTGTCACCTTTATTGCCGTGTAAATTATTGAGGCTGTGTACACAACAAAGTGGCATCATATTGAAACTTTAGATAGACTAAGGAAGACTGTATGTATAGCTCTTATCAGTGTACCTAACATCTCAACAGAGTTTACTTTTGATCAAATACAGCACAATCTTGCTATGCAAAATGAGAAGATGGATGGAAGCCACTTAGAAGGTAGTTCACAGCAAGCCCCCTTGACTCCTCCCAACACGCCAGATCCACGGAGCCCTCCAAACCCAGAGAACATTGCACCAGGTAACTAATCTCCTTACAAATAGAATAATAAAGTGGCTGAGAACTTAAGATATGACTCCACTCATTTGAATCATTTATTAAAAGATATTTATATGATACAGCTTTTCTCATTAAGTATGTTTGTGGATAAGTTTAAGATAACTGTAAAAATTTAAGACTAGAGAATTATGTAAATTAAGTCCTTCCAAATAATCCACTCTATCTGTTGGGAATTACCTGCTACATTGCAAATTAAGCAGTTTGGAGATACATTGAAAGTATATTTGTGAGGGATTATGTAATTTATGTAATGCTATGATATACTTTGTATTCAATTTCTCAATAATTATTTGAGTTAGTGTTTCCCAATTACCACCATTTTATATGTTGAGAATGCCTACAGATTACAAATGCCATTGAGGCTATATCCATTGGTCAACGATTAAACACAAGTCTTAGCCTAAATTTACAGGTGCCTTATGTGAAATGACCTTGTAGAAATTACTTATGTTAGTTTCTGCTCCCTCAAAAGATTTTGCATGCGGACCCATAAGAGTGTATATTTGTTCATTATCTTAGAAGTAAATTTTACTCAGTAAATATAATATATAGAAATACTGATAGATATTAAAGGAAACTTTAAAAATCATATTACCTGTTTAGATAGTAACTTTTCAAAATAATGAACCACAAATCTGTGGTATGAAGTAGACTTTTAAAGTTTAAAGTCTTTTTTCTTGAAAGTAGTAGTATCTGTCATGTTTTTATAAAATAAATGATAATTTGGCAAAAGCACTACTAAAATCTTTCTCAAATAGAAATACTTTCCTTCTGCAAATATGTATGTGAATGTGTTATGTAACATTAAATCTTTTTAAAATATGCATTGTCAATGCAGATGCTCAATTGAATAGGGGATTCTATTAAACACAGTGAGGAAAACTAGTACTACTGAGAGAATCTGATAATTTACAAATGATATGCACAGAATTCTGAAATGGAATATTTAAAGAACGTTCTCTGGTAGCTTTCAACCAATAGTTATGGCAGAAAAGCAAGTTTTTGAATCAAACAGATCTGGGTTTAATTTTCAACCTTTTTGTTTGACAAGTACACTGAGAAAGAGAATAAAACTCTTTGACCTTCACTTTCATCGGTTTTTATTTTATTTTATTTTATTTTTATTTATTTTTTAGGGTTTTTTTTGAGACAGGGTCTCGCTTTTGTAGTTCAGGCTGGCCCTGAGCTCAGCCTCAAACTCACATCACAGCAATCCTCCTGCCTCTGCCTCCCGAGTGCTGGGATTACAGGCGTGAGCCACCATGCCCGGCACTGTGGTATGTGGTACTGGTTGCTGCTGGGGTGAGTCTCCACACCCAGTATGGTATGTGGTTACTGGGGATCGAACCCGGGCCCTTGTGCTTGCAAGACAGGCGCCAGAACTACTGAGCTAAATCCCCGGCCCAACTTTCGTCGGTTTTTAAAATAAGGAAAACGCATATTATACAGGGTCATGGCAAGAATAAAATTGATGGTGTAAGTATAGTCTGTAATATCATAATTACCTATTTAAAGTAAACTGTTTTACCTGCCTATGCTTACATCTTTCTTATTCCATAGGACACATAAATACTGTACTTTTTAGCTCCAGGTATTGGACTGTAACACCTTTTTCTAGTTTTTTAAATTTTTGTTGTTGTTTTTCATTTTTGCTTTTTCTTAAATAGAAGAGAGAGCGGACATTTGTAAAAGGTAATGTTGTTACAACTTGGTATTTCCATCCCTTAGAAGTTTCACTATATGATTTTTACTATATGCCATGAAATTTGAAATGAATAGGAGAGTTGTTCTCTAATATGAAGAAATTCCTTCACGGAGAATAAATAGACCAAGTAGGGGGACAGGAAGGGACAGCACAGGTGACCAGTATGTCCACACTCCTGAAGGAGAGAATGAGCTGGACAGGTGGGAGCTGGGTACATCCTGCTAAGCGATCCAGCTTTCTCTGGAGATGGCTGTGGTCAAGCTTGCAGAGTGGGGTAAACAGAGAGTCGTTTGGGAGCCGAAGGATCAGTGTGAAGGCTGCTGTCAGAGCCCACGTCAGAGACAGGGCTTGTGCTGTAATGGAAAAAGAGAGGAAAAGAGAACAAAGTATCATGGTACTCAGTTTGCAAATCACCTTGCACAAGACTAGAATGAGAATTTGATAAAAATGTGGATTTGTAAGCCACACCTAAGACTTACTAAAGCCAAATCTCTGGGAAGAAAAACCCATGGTTTGCATTTTAAATAAGCACCCAAAGTAATTAAAAATATAAATTATTTGAAAGCCACTATTTCAGAAGTCCTTCAGAGGTAGAGTCAGGTTGAACATGGTGGGCCATGACTATAATCCTAGCTATTCTGGGAGGCTGAAGCAGGAAGATACAGAATTTGAAGGCAGCCAGGGCAATTTACTAAGACCTTGTGTCAAAATAAAAGTGAACAAAGTGAAGGCAAGGTCGTGTACTTGTACCACATGTGTAAGGTCCTGTATTCTGTCCTTAATACTGAAAAAAAGTAGATACAGTTAATAATACTTAGTGATTTATAAGTGGACAAGGAAGAGTTTAGAAGTAATAGTGCTTCTGTCTTTGGCATTTTAAGGCATTAATATTATCACTAAGCTGACTAATATAGAAAAAGAAGCAGAATGCATTGGAAATGTTGCAGTCTAGAGGTTACAAAGAATGCCAATGGAACATTTCTTTTGGCAAACAGAATAAAGGGTTCAGTAGAAGAACCTTGGAGATTAAGAAGCACAGATGGAATTATCAATATGTAGTTCACACTTACAACCATAAATGGAATGGGCTTTTTTAAGTAGAAGAAATAGTGTAAGGAGAGACTGTGATTAATGTCAGTATTTAAGAAGCCACTAGAGAAAGTAAATTGCCAACAGAAAGTACCCTTCCACACTGGAGACAAGCAGGAGAGAAAGTAAGAATACAATTAACTGCCTAGAGATGGAACTATCAAGGAAAAGTATGTTCGGGAAGAGCATTGAACTGGGAAGAGACCACAGGCACAGTGTGAAGAGAATGAAAAATAATACTGAGATAGGGAAAGATATGTGGTAAGTCCAATGGAGCAGTAATCTGGAGGTTTTGACAACACGGAAGAGAGAATTGCGAAGCACAAAACAGATGGGGCCGGGAGTCAAGATGCGAAGCAGTGGTCTTAGGAACTCCTGTAAAAGCTGATACCAGGAATTTATATGAATTTAAATGACACTTTAACAAAATATCTAGCTTCCCAGTGAAGAACAAGAGCTAGATTAGAAATCTTCAGTAAGAAAAGGAGGACCTTAATAAGTGAAAGCAAATTACTTCTCTTTTTTGAAGCATAAACACTTTTCAGGGCACTCAGCAATTTAAAATAGGCAAGATTCAAATGTCACCTCTCAAGAGCAGGCTTTGAGGAAGGGAGACTTTGTCTTCACTGCTATTTCTCTAGAGCTTGGGCCCATTTTTAGATTATTTGTGAAGTGTAAAATCTAATACAAATCAAGGTGGAGGCCAAATTTTTCAAAAAAGTATAGGAACAGTTTTACCTGAACAAATATAGTTAAAGGGAAAAGTGACTGGTTTTGGAAAAAAATAAACATCAAGAAAAATAGTTCCTCTTAAAACTCCATAATCTAAAATGGCATTTTCAAATATATTATTATACTTTCAGAATGCTGTTTTTTGAAAGATCATATAAAGAGTGAGATCTTCATAAATTTACCCCAGCATGAAAAATTAAACACAGTGAGATGTTAGGTGGAGTGTAGTAATTCTAGGACACTTTGTTTACTCAGCTTTTGCTCTGTTTTTCCAAAGGATATTCTGGACCACTGAAGGAAATTCCTCCAGAAAGATTCAACACCACAGCTGTCCCTAAATACTATCAGTCTCCCTGGGAACAGGCCATTAGCAATGATCCTGAGCTTTTAGAGGCTTTGTACCCTAAACTTTTCAAGCCTGAAGGAAAGGCGGAATTGCCTGATTACAGGAGCTTTAACAGGTAATTCTGTTATGGGGAGTGACGCTGTTGGCATATGGAATATAAAGGTTATTTTCCATCATGTTTTAAATGTTTGCTAGATGAATAAGGCTATGCAAAGTAACAGGCACATTTCTATGCCCACCTACGGGAGAACTGTATAAAACAATAACTAGAAAGAAAAGTCAATATAAAAGAAATTGTTTTGTTTTGGTTTTTTTGAGACAGGTTCTCGCTTTGTAGTTCAGGCTGGCCCTGAGCTCAGCCTCCAACTCACATCACAGCAATCCTGCCTCTGCCTCCCGAGTGCTGGGATTACAGGCATGAGCCACCACGCCCGGCACTGTGGTATGTGGTACTGGTTGCTGCTGGGGTGAGTCTCCACACCCAGTATGGTATGTGGTTACTGAGGATCAAACCCGGGTCCTTGCGCTTGCAAGACAAGCACCAGAACCACTGAGCTAAATCCCTGGCCCCTGTGAAAAAAAAATTTTTTTAAATGATTGAAAAGTTATCAGGGAAGTGGGTTCTTAGAGGCTACGATCTTGGAAGGAAGGGAAATTCAGAAATCTGACGCTGTCATTTGCTGCTGCCTTTCCCCTTGAGGCCCATGCAGATTCACTGGTCCCACCTACGACGAGGCTGAGAAGCTGAGCAAACTCTCCAGCAGTTCTAAGTCAGAAAATCGAAAAAAGGAGCTTGCAATCTTTTAAGGAGGGATCCTGGTAAATATTCCAAGCTTTTGACAAGGAATCATAAAAAAAAAAAAAAATAACTAGAAACACACATGTAAAAGATCAGTGTTTACAAAACTAGACGCTACCCCCAATCGACCCAGTCTTAAGCTTGATCAAGGCGATCTCCTCTACATCCAAATGCTTGCTGTGATTAAAAGAAATATCTTCTGGGAAGATAACTCTTTGAATACTCAGTCATCTTTATAGTTTTTTGCTTCGTTTTTTAAAAAATTCACATACCAAAATTTCCTGTCATAACCATGTCTAACTGTAGAGTTTAGTGGTGTTAAAGACATTCATAATGTCGCAGAGCCGTCCCCGCTACTATTTCCCTGACTCTTCTCACCTTGTAAAAGTGAGATCTGAACCCATTAAATAATTATTCCTCATTCCCCTCTCCCTGCGCCCCCAACAAACACCACTTTACTTTGTTTGATTTTTACTATTCCAAATACTTCAGGTAAGTAGCACCATACAGTTTTTGCCTTTTGACACTAATTTCACTTAGCATAACGTCCTTTAATTTAAAAATATATTTTATAAGTTCATATCACCATCAATGTCGAAAGATTGACTATTGTTAGGAGAAAGGGGGATTGTGATCCGGAAGGGACATATATAGGGTTCTGGAATAAATCCTGCTATGTGCAATCATCCCAAAGTTGTTTACTTTATACACAATCTATTACTTATATAAACATTTCTGTACTTGTGCTATACTGAATAACAGAAACAAAGTAATGAACTCAGTACATGGGATTGATGGCAGAGTAGACACAGCTGACGGGAGGATTAACAAAGTGACACAGCAACATATTCCAGCTGAAGTAGTTCAGGCTACTGAACAAGAGAAAAGGAACGAGAGAAAAGATTTGATAAGTAGAAAAACAGCAGAAGACACAAGCAGTGCAGTAAAAATGTGTCATTGGATCTCAGCAGGGAGTAAAGGTGAAGAAACATGGAAAGAATAAATACCTAAGAATTTTTTTTTAATTTACAGAAGACATCAAGTTTAGGTTAAAGAAATAAGGCACAACCAAAGAAGGGTAGACTACTAACAGCAGGAAAATCTTAAAGCTAAGGAATAAAAAATGTATTATTTGCAAAGGAGTAAAAATGAGTCAACATTCTAACTGCAATTATAAAAAGCAGTAAAGTTATTTCTTTAAAATAAAAAATATTGCTAGCCTATAATTCTCTATCCAGTGAAAATATTCTTTAAAGTTCAAAATAAGACATATTTATAGGTATGTTTTCAAATTAAAACATTTGTTGACCTTTTCCAGATAATAATAAAATAATAATAAAAGGAATGGAAAGATAAAAATGATCATGTCCACAGAAAATTCAAAATAAGTTATAAGTAAATCATTAGAGTTAATGATGTTACCAAAAGTACATAATACAAGATCAACATAAAAATTACTGGTATTTTAATAGACTAGCATCTTAGTTACTTTCCTGTCACCAAAGCACAATACCCAACCCCTACAACTTATTGAAGAAAAGTTGTATTTTGGTTCAGTTTTATAAGTTTCAGTTTACCCTTGGCTGGCTCTAAGGCAGAAGCAGCATGGTAGAAGCGCCCATGGAGGAGAGCTGTTCCCAATATGGCAGCTAAGAAGTGGAGAGAGAAGAGAGCGGTCAGGGAGGAGGATGGACCCTTCCAGGTCACAGGCTCACTCACTTGCCTCTTCTGAGGAGGGCCCACTCCTGACAGCGATGGGGCCATTGGTAGATCAGTCTGCTGGTGATTATAATGGTCTCGTGGTCCAATCACCGCCCCCCCAAAGCTGTGAAAGTTTTGAGGAACATTCTGAATCTAAACTATGGCAACCAGCAACAGATAATTAGAAAATAAGTAGTGCTAGTATTCCCTGACTTCTACCTTATGATTTGTGCACTTTTATTTATGTATCTCATATTCTAGTAAACTTTTTAATTAAAAAAGTAGTCAGGCAAAATATCTGGCCCTTTTAATTAAATGTGTCAAAACTCATTCTTTGAATTAGTGCAGAACACAATCCAGTCATTCAAAAGAGAGGTTAAAATAATTCTCACCTTAAGTGGCTTATTTTACCTGCTGGAAGGCAACAGGATTTTATAAAACTATACAAGATTATGCAAACCACAATTTGACCAAATATTTAGTTCTTATTATACATTATGTTTTAAAAATAAAGTGTTCCTTCTGTTTATTAAATAATTTAACATGATGTAACATTAAAAATTTCATTCTGACATACATTTCCCAATTTTGCAAAAACAAATGGGACTAGCAAATAGAGCAATGGCATTTTTAGATATTCCCAAAGTTCTTGCAGAGTAGAATAATGCTATTTAGTGGCCTTACATTATAATACCCAATAAAGCATAGAAAGATGTCATTTAATAACATCTAGTGGGATTAGTGACTGGATGGAAACTGGCTCCCAAGTGTAATCACCATCAGCTCAAAATGGCCATCTGTTGAACTCTTATACCTCATTACAATATATTAAAGTTTTCTGCTATAGTTAAACACATGCAATATGTGAGAAAAGATAAGCTGGAAGTGAGGAAGTTCCCAGCTTTGCTTCAATGCTTGTGTCACTTTGGGCACAGCCCTTAGCTTCTTCTTAATTTCTTCACCTGTTAAATAAATTGTATGACTACATGATTAAGTACCTTTAAATAAAGTCCAGGCATCAGCTATTAGTAATTTATTAGTAATTTATTTCAATTTCTATATAATAATTTTATCTTAAAGAATTCCTGTATTATATATCTGGCTCGGTTAATTTTTACAAATGGTATCCCAATAGTCCCAATAAACAAGAAAGCATCTATTAACTAAATGTGAATGAAGCAGGCTTATTATTCATTATATAGGTGTCAGTGTACAAAAATCAGGTCAAGCAAGACTTGTGTTTAAAGAAATCATGTTATGGGAACCAGAGAGCTACACAGCTAACTTTTGGTAGAATATTTCAGGTCTTTCCGTGGAAATTTTTGCTTCACTAATTGTGACTAAAGCTTGAAGCTTGAAGCTACTTTCAGAATGCTAATGGGCTCTCTTTAATTGAGTGCTGTGGGGAACAAAATTTAAACACCATGTAGTCTTAGTAAAGCCAAAGAAAAGAAATGAAAACTAGTTTCCCAACCGCAAGCTTCCACTGACTCCATGGTGGAAGGTGGGAGATGAGTGAAGAAACGGAAGGGAAAACTGTCATTCAGAGAGAAAAAAAAGTGCCCATAAATTCATAGGAAAAAAAAAAAAAAAGAAGTGGCAGTTATAAAATATCAAAACCAAAGAGTGGATCTGGGTGCAAAGGAACTTTTCTCCTTTGATTTAATTCAGAAAAGCTTTGAACCAGAGATTTTCATTTTGCACCAGACCCTACAAATTGTGCATCTGGCCTTGACCCACATCTTGAAGTTCAATGTGCTTTCCTGGCCTACCAGGCCTATGAAGACATTTTTTTTTGCCCTGGGCTCTTCTGACCTCAGGACTCTCTTCCCTTATAGCAACTGTTGGATGCCACGCATTTTTTCTTCCTGTTTCATTCTTTATATGTGAGCACACTGAGGTTAAGATCTATAATCTTTTTGTTTTTGATTCATCAACACACAGTAACTGTCTAGACATGGTGAGAAATAATTTGTTGTATAAGTAATCGATGAATCATCAGTGAACAAAGTATTGACATATATTGCGAAATGTCCAAAATGATAAAATATTTTCTTGGAAATCTTGAATATCAATGAGTAAGTTTTCTTTTAGACTGAAACAAATGTGAGTCATAAGCCCCTAAAGGTCACTGAATGAGATAAGAAGTGAAATACTGAATCAGCTAGTTCCACCACGAATATGACAGTGGACACGCAGCCTCAGCCCAGGTGGGCTCCAGTTCCTAAATGCGCAGCTCTCCTTATAAAGAATCTGAGAAAGCCCAGTACTTTTTAGGAACTATGTATTTTTTAGGAGTACAATTTAGGGCAGTGATTAACTAAAGCAAGACGCCAGTAAGTCTAGATACATAGGTTCAAATCCTAGTTCAACAACTTTGTAGGTGGATTACTCTGGGCAAGCCGGTAACTTCTCTGTACCTGTAAAATGAGACTATAAATAGAATTATCTTGTAAAGTTAATAAGGGGAGTGGAGGAGAGAACCATATAAACAGAGCTTTGGCTACTCAGAGTGTGGCTACAAATCAGCCACACAAACATCACCTGGAAATTGGCAAGAAAAGGAGAACCATCCCCCATGACTGACTCAGTATCTGCAATGTACCAAGAGCCCCTGGTGATTCCTTTAGCTTGACAGGCATTTAAATAGTGTCTGATACACAGTATCCAGACAGTAAACATAATTACAATGTCTCATCATTACAATGTCTTCTGAAGCTTAATAATTGTTAGGTACCTGAAAACTGATCCAACTTCTTAAAATTCTTTTTTCAAACTGACTTCTCTTATTTCAAAAATAATGATTTTAGATCTGTACTAGCATGATTGCAGAAATACTACATCAGACTGAGGTTACTGACCCAATCAGTGACCTGTTATTATCCACATCTTTCATAGCAATTTTGAGGAAAAATTATAAGGTCAGTTGTACTAAGAAGAGATATAATAGAAAATTAAACACACTGCTCTTTAGAGGGCAGCAAAATACTGGAAGATAAAGCCATGGAGATGAGATTTTTGTACATATATGGCACAGGTATAGTAGTCACAGTCTTCTTGGAACCTATGTATCCCCTCCGCACGTTCCCCTCAGTCACTGAAGATTTGAATATCTGTCTTCCTCCCCAGTATCGGCCCTATTTTCAGTCTGGTGGCTTCAAATCCGTCTACATAATCTACTAAGCTTTCTGCTCTTGCAAGTCTTTGTCTCTCTGTGAAGGATCATTTTCTCAACCTTACTTCAGTTACTTTTAGTTTTCCTTATAGCTTGTCTTTACCATTACAAATGTCACCGCCAAAAGTCTCAACACTAAGGTATGATGAAGTATCACTGTGAATATTTAAATTTTTTAAAAAACAATATCATAGTAAAAAGCATATTGCCATTAATCCCCTTCTAGATACTCCCCATCCCTTTAGACACACATATCCTGTTGTTCTTGCTACTTGCTGCAGGGCTTTTAGAAGTCCTCTGAGCTGTAGCTGCCTCAGTTCTGACTCAAGGCGCTTACCTTTCACGATCATTTTGCCTTTGGAGAAGAACTAGAAGTGGCACCGAAAAGGGGAGATATGAAAACTATTTCTAGTAGTGCGTGCATGTTAAATATTCTGTAAACAAGAACTCAGAATTCAATACACAAGGAGAATGTAAGCCCATGTGTTATGTACATAAAGATTATAAATTGAACCAATCTGGAATCCAATTCAATTGATACAGGCTGAAGTTTAGGTATATATATATTATCATAAAAATGCAAACATAACAGAGTTCAAAAATTACACTGATAAACAGAATATTCATTGGGATGTTTTAAAACAAGATTTTTGTTTCAGAAGTTTAAAACTAAGTTTTCAAGTCAATGTGTAAAATTTTGAATGTCTTTGAATGAACCTAATAAAAATGTTGGAAGCTTTTTAGAATTATTTTCTCTACTTTGCATAATAGTAAAAGGAAAGTGACAAGTTTATATAGGAAGTTAAAAGCAATATAAAATATTTTAGGGGCCAAAAGGATGGCTTAGTGGGAGAGTATTTGCACAGCATGTACAAGGCCCTGTATAACACACACACACACACACACACACACACACACACACACACACACAGAGCATTTGGAAGTAAAATGTGACTACTAAGATTTTTTGCCTGCAGTTCACCAGCTGTATTAACCATTGTTACCAGCAACACACATATTTAGCTCTACTGAATTGTTAGATAAAGGATAGAAGGCCTGTACCTTGAAATGCTCTGTTACACTCTCCTCCTAACTGTTGGGTACCTCTTCCACAGAGCTTTCTAACGAATTCAGTTTCCTCCTGAATCCTCAGCCTGGTGGAACATGGGAACTCAGGAAGGATAGAATTATACTAGACATAAAAAAAGCAACGTCTGATAAAGAAGCTACACAGGTTGGGGGATTTAGCTCAGTGGTTCAGGCGCCTGCCTTGCAAGTACAAAGGCCTGGGTTTGATTCGCAGTAACCACATATAACAAAGCCAGGCATGCCAACTCATACCACCAGCGTTTGGTACCACATACCACAGTGCCAGGTGTGGTGGCTGAGACCTGTAATCCCAGCACTTGGGAGGCAGAAGCAGGAGGATTGCTGTGAGTTCGAGGCTGAGTTCAGGACCAGCCTGGACTATAAAGTGAGATCCTTTCTTAAAAAAGAAAAGAAGAAGCTATACAAACAACACTGTAATAGATGCACTGAGAAGACAGTAAAAAAATTAAATATAGCCAGTCTTTTGACAGGCTGAAATTGATTTCAGAGCCAACCTTGTGATACACTGCTGTAATCTGTAATCTGAACATTAAAGATGCCAAAACAGGACATCCATGAGTTTAACACCAGTGGGGACCACAAGGTGAGTTTGATACCAACCTGAGTCATAGATCAAGACCCTTTCACAAAAAGCAAAAATAAATACGGATATAGATGACAACACATTTGATATGAAAAGAAAAACTTCAATTTAAATCATTCAGAAGTAATGGACTCAATTTTTTTAGCACATTATACATACTAGTGTCTGTATCAGTTCTTTAAGATAAAGTATAGAGAATTAAGTTATTAAATAAAGGTAGCAGAGTGATTTACCTGCAAAGAAAATGAGATTCCCCTCCTGACTTTTAAACAATCTTCTCAATACTGGGGAATCTATACGGTTTTGACTGTTTCCATTATTCAAATGTTCATGGGAATCTTCCAGTTACAATATAAAGTATATATATATAATGAATACTTCATATTCTGATGAGTTGCAGATATACATCTGACAGAATTCCCATCCTTTGAGAGGGTCTGGTTAAAAAAGGCAAACATATCAATCAATCTAAGGAAAGATGGGAAATGGAATTACAAAGGAGATAACGGAGGTGTTTACCTTATTTCCTCTACCGGAAAGGAAGATGTATTCAAGTCGTACTCTGCTGGGAAGTTTCTGACTTTCAGGTGGCAATGTCAATGTCATTTCCTCAGAGCCATCTTCTCTGATGACTGAGACTCGTCACTTGTCATTCGGCTATTTACTATTACATCACCCTATTTTAATCTTCAGTGAATCTCTTATTACTATTAGCTGCTTTTCTACATGAATATTTATTATCTGTATCTTTGACTGAAACAAAACACCTGAAATTTTGACAGTAGGTTCACTTAGAACTTTACCTGAAACAAGATGAACAAATAAACTACTACCTACATCAAAGTGAGCTAGAAATGAATGTAAGACTTCGAAGGTCAAGAGAAGCAATTTGGACTTTATTAAGAAGACAAATGGAAAAGTTGTTAAAGTTTTGAGGTGAAAATAGAAAGATACAAGATAAGTCTGTCTAGCTCTCAAGAGTTTATGATTCCCAGATGATCTTGATCAAACTGTATTCTTCAAAAGAAAAGCTGATGGGCGGGAGGTGGAGCTTAGCAGAGAGTGCGTGCTTAGCATTTGCAAAGCACCGGTTTGATCCTCAGTACAGGGGGCTGGGAATGCTGAAAATAAAATTACCATATCCTAAACATCAAATGATTGGTAGAAAACAAGCCATGCTACAGGAGTTTGGCTAGGGAAGTGTGGGCCAAGAGCTGGAGGAAAGATAGACCTGAAAAGTCACAAGACACACAGCAGTGGAAAGAAGACAGGAAAGAAGTATCTCTAACACTGTGGACAAAGGCTGAGAGGCAAAATATGCTTTTGCTGAGCTCAGAGTGCAGGGAATATATTACTTCTGTCCAAACCTAAAAGTATATACACAACAATTTTATAGTGATTTGTTATTAAATACGTGTTTTGTCATAGAGGCATAAAAATACTTGCCTCAGGCACCAAAAACTTTAAAATATATTATAAATATAAGATTGTAATAGCATATTCACAATATTCCAGGTTAAACTATTTTCCAGTTTTTGGAGAATAAATACAATATTAATTATTACTTTTCTTTCTCACCACTCTCCGCAGAGTTGCCACCCCATTTGGAGGATTTGAAAAAGCATCAAAAATGGTTAAATTCAAAGTTCCAGATTTTGAGCTGCTCCTGCTAACAGATCCCAGGTTCATGGTCTTTGCCAGTCCTCTTTCTGGCAGACGGTCCTTTAATAGGACTCCTAAAGGATGGATATCTGAGAATATTCCTATCGTGATCACGACAAAGCCTACAGAGGACACCACCGTCCCAGAAACCGAAGACCTGTGAGGGGAAGGTGTACATCACAGAAACCTCTGAACCACACACGCTGCTGTTTCATTATTCTGCATATTGGCAAAGTCACTTACATTCTTCATTAATAGCTGTAACTCCATAGCAATTAAGTGATTTTCCTTTAAAGGCCTTTAATTTCAATCTGAGATGAAATATTAATTAAAACTCATATTTAAAAGAAAACCTTTCACTCCCTTGTTTTCATTCATCATTTTATCTGCACCTGGCTTAAGCAATCCACCCTTTTCATGGTGAAAATTCAGGAGAAAAAGTAATTGACAACAGCTTTCTCACTTGAAGTGAGTCATTTCCAAAATGTTTTTCACACAGAATCTGCAATGAAAATACGGTGCACAGCATGAAGACTCACTCAGCATTTTATGCAAGCTCTAGAAGGGATGTCAGCTATTGAACGTGACACGTGGATGTTACCGATGGAGAAAAGGGTTGGCTACTTCCTGTCTGGTGACCGGAGTCAAATAGCATGTCTGGATGAAGATGTTTTCTTAGTCTTCCTAAAAATTCTGAACATTGTATTTTCTGACATGGTTTGAATCATTAGGTAATTATACTGGGTGACAACTCCTGAGTTCGGTTGAGTTATTAAATTTATCAGTATTAAGTCAAGGAGAGAGAGGGAGATACAGTTACTGAAGGCGTCTCATGCTACTTCATATATTTATTTTTTGTACCAGGAATCAAACACAGGACCTTGTGCTTGCAAGGCAGGAACAGCACCACTGAGCTAAATTCTGAGCCCCATCATTGCAGTTTTAATGACCAATGTGTTCTCAGAATCCAAGTTTTACATTTTCCTGTGCATTGTATGAATTAGGTTCAATTGTCCAGATGTGCTTTTTGAAAAGTAACACACAAAATATACATTTTGTATCAAGTAAACATATGTCTACATGTGAAAGAGAATGTTCAATCTGAATTAGTTTAATATTTCACTTTGTAATACTTAAATTCTATTGAAATCCTCAATCATGAGGAAATTATATGCTATAAAATGCAAGCAGAAAAGAAGAGAAAGCCTAAAAGAAGTTTAAAATGATGTAGCATGTATCTATCACAAGATATCTACATATGTGGCATAAGTATGTTAGTATAAAAGACTCAGATTAAAATAGTTATAAAGTTTCAGATGTACCCTAAAACATGACTGGGAGAGCATATGGAACTTGTACAGTGCCGGTATCAATTTCTTCCATTTTAATTTAGCTAAGAGTTCAGCGCCAGATGCTGACAGCAAATAAGAAATGTGGCATCCATAAACAGAGTAAGTTTAGGAGATAGAAAGATACAGAGTAAATAGTAATAAAAATACCAAGCAGCCGCGTTACTATACACATATACAAAGTAACCGGGCAAGTGTAGGAATTGGTGGTTGTTTTAATTATCCTCCAAGATTTTAAGGAGAGATTTTTAAAAAAATTGTTACAAAGAATTCTCCCACTGGAAAGAAGGCAAAGATGTGCGTGTGTAGTTACCTGTTTGGGCCTAGATCAGCTCAGAGGCGGCACCTGAGAGGCCGCGCACTGCACCGATGGGGAGTGGGAGGTGAGGAAGCCTTTGGGGTGTGGCCTCTTGAAAGGAAAGGCGGGGACAGGACTGTGAAGAGGATGCTTGGAGCTCAGCCCTCCTCTCTCTCTGATTCTGCCCTCGGTTTTATTCTCCCTTTCACTCCCTAGCAGCTATCGCTCACGACATACCCAAAGCAATGAGGCCGCACAAACACGGACTGAAACTTCTGCATCAATGAGCCAAAAGCAATCTTTCCTCCTTCCAGTTCATTGTCTTGAGTAATTTTTACAGTGACCGAAAGCTAACACGCTACCATTGCAGAATTTGAATCGCTCAAAACACATCTTTACGGTATTTTACTTTGGGAAGGCCCAGAATTTAGTTCAGTACTCCCAGAGCCTGTCTTGCAAGTGCAAGGTCCTGAGTTTGATCCCCGGTAACCGCATACACCAATGCCAGGCATGGTAACTCACCCCTCTGATCCCCACACTCAGGAGGCAGAGGCAGGAGGATTGCCGTGAGTTCGAGGCTGGCCTGGGCTACATAGTGAGCTCAGAGCCAGTCTGAACTTCAAAAGCGAGACTCTGTCTCAAAAAAAAATTTTTTTTTTAATTTTTTACATTTCTTAATTTTATATCTAAGTTTTGGTATTTATTTGTTTTAAAATAATAATATTAGTACTCATGGTAAACTGCAGCTTCCACTTATGCTTTTTTTTTAACCACTTTGATCTTCAAATAATCAGTCATATCCTACGTATGCACTGGAATGAAATGGTTTAGTCTTGTGTTAGCTTCATAAATTGACTCATTATCTTTAATAAAATTGAAATTTTATTGCACTATTGCAACTATTTCCAAATAACTAATTTATATCACTCTGTCAACCACTAAAGTAATTAAATATGTTACCCATAGTCCTCCTCAGTATTGCAAAACTGTTTCAGCCTAGACTGGGAGCATTCAGGGCCATAGACAAAACAGGATTTCAAAAGGTAGATCTTAAGTGATTTTTTTTTTTTTAAGACTAGAGAGAAATTGAAGAAAAAACCCTCTGTTCAGTATTGTTTTTTCTTTTCCTGGAAATGTCTTTAATTCTTGTTCAGCTGACACCTTTAGAGATGCCAAAATTTCCTTCTGGCTGCTACACAATTAAGAGTTTGAAAGGAATTCTGAATGAGTTTTCCACTGACCTATTAAAGAGCAAGGACTTCCAGAGTCAAAAGAAATGTGATAGTCTTTTTAGGACAGTAGAAAGATATTTATCTAAACTGCATTTATACTACATGAAATACAGGGAGAAAAAGAGAACATTTTTAAAAGCAAATTGGTGAAAATAACAATTGTTGATGGGTCACTGTCAGGCACTATTCACTGCTTCAGAAAGGCGATTATACACATCTTCACTTCATAATCACCTTGTCAGGAGAGTCAGGGATTTAGGTCAGTGCACCAGGGACCAAGTTCGAAGCCCAATACCAGCAAAAGGAAAAAAAAAAAACATTATCTTACGAGGAAAATATCATCACAATTTTATATGAGAAAATTTAACCTCCAAGAACCAATGTGACTTGAAATAAACTTTGCTCATAACAGAAAAATTTTGTGTATTTGGCTTTAAAGCATACAATGTATGTATTCATGGTTACAGGGTCTCTTTCAGAAAAACAATTAGTCTTAAACTATTTTATTCCATGGAAACAAATAACTATTTTGTTGCTTTTAGATAAATATTACATTTTTTACTGTTTTAATACATTTAAGTAAACTTTTAGTACATTTAGATAAAGCATCCATTATCTTAATTCTGGGCAAATACAGCATTAAAGTGAAAACATTTTACATGAAGTGAAATAAGTCTAAGGATCTGAGCTTTAACTAAATAAAACAAGCGATCTGTATATGTTTAATTTTGAAATTAGATAAAGAAAAAAAGTGTACGCTTATATAAACTACTAATCTCTGCTCAGCGTATTGTACAATGTACTGATCTATGTAATCGTCCCCTTTCTATAATGCAAAGAAAAGAGAAATAAATTCATGGAGCAATAATGATAGGCTGAAAGAAACTGTCTGATGTAATAACATACCAAAACCATTTCTTCCAATGAAAAACTGCAGAAGAAACTTTCTTGATTCCGTTATACTGTTTAATAGGCTTCTGGGTCATGAAATTATATTTCCTACTTGAAGTCAAGTTTTCCTTATCTCCTTGGTAGTACTGACGATCACCTAACTACCTGTCCTCCATATCGTAATCGAAGCTGCATTTATAACTAGATGGTCCATCAAAAGACCATGTTTGGCTTTTTGCTTCTCTGCTTCAATTAATCATTTCTCAAAGTTAATACTTTCCATTTCTTAGATAAACATTTGAAAGAATAAAATAATTAAAATAAATTATCACTAGTTATTCCCAAGTCAAGCCAACTACAATTTTTAGTCAAAATGAGCACCACTGTGGCATCCATTTAATTTTTTATATTTTCTAAATAGGCCCATTTACAAATATTTTAGCAGTTTGAAAGTGAAGTCAGTCATCCCCGCATAATCTAATAGGGTGCAAAATGTCCAGCTGTGCATATGAAAAGAACATCCTGAACTTTTCAACCCAGGGCACAGCTGTACCAGCAGACTTATTAATTCTGGAATTTCCTCACTCTGCTGCTTATGCAAGATACAACCTACATGATATCACTGCAGTTTTTCAGCCACAATTGCTCTTTTTATTACACTTCAGAAATTATTGTTTTGAATATCCCATTTTCTTAGGAAAAATACTTTCACCCTCCACGTGCTGTGTCCCGTAGGAAGAAGGGCGCTTGCTCTCTGTGAGCGATGGAAGGGTGCCAGGCTTTTGCCAAAAGAACAAGCCAGGGGAGGGGGGTCCACTCCAAATTCACTGAGCCAAGCACTTTACAGACATTTAAAATAAAACTTTGAAAAGACTGCAATGCTTTTAAAAAGTTAAACTTCCAGTCTATAAAGAAGAAAAGAAACAACATTGTTTGTGTAAGGCACTCAATGGTGCAAAATAAAATACTAATAGATTTTTTAAAAGTGTATATTTCTGTGTGAATTCCTTCAAAGGAGAGGGTAGATTTTAAACGAAGAAAGCGGCGTGGCCTGGTTCACCAGTGTAATGTGCTTCTGATAGGATGGTTTGGTGCTTGTGAACAAAGGAAGGGATGAGAGAGCTATTTCTAAGAGCTGACAATTCAGATCCAAATAAGAACCTGCTTCTTACTCTGTGTTGTACAATATTCTGGAACTTAGTTAAATAGTAACTTAGACATTAGTCATTTCAGGAAATAGGACCGCAAAAAGTCAGAAGGAGAAAAGATAAATTCAGTGTCTGTCCCTTTTTAAAAATTGTCGACTTAAGTACTAGCATGTAAACTAACTCACTAGCAAAATAAGTACAAATATATACATATAAAAGATGAAGTAGGATGAAAGGAAATACAAAGTAAGCCTTGAAGCTAACTCATTTGATGGTTTCAAAAGCCTTCTCATCTTTTTGAAGCAGTTTTATTCCACTGCAGAGGAGTTTGGTGTGCATTTCCACACAAAATTGGTACAAATGACATTTCCTTTATTTTTCTTTACAAATAATGCATAAAAACAATTATTTTAAAGGTGTTCACTTAGAAGTAATAATTTTTAAAGGTTGCTTTATAACATATTAGTGGCATAGTCTCAAGTAATTTACTTCACTTGATAAAAGACAACTTCTTCTAATTATTTACTTAGCACAAGTGGAACTTCCTCCTGAAACCTTTTCTGACTAGTCCTGTTTATGATAGCATAGCACACATGTGATACCTGATCATGTTTTATTTTTCTTTATAGCTCTTACTACTCCCTACCATAATGCGTCAGGTGAGGACACACTCTGGGTATGTCCTTGATGCCAAGCCTGACTCAATATTGCAAAACTTTTACTAGAAATGACAATGTGAGCGAATTTGGAGAGTGAATCAAGACAGCCCACTTCAGATGGAAGTACATGGGCATATTCAGCACTGCCAGGGAATAGTGGGAAGAGTCACCATGGTAGTTGGGGGAGGGCAAAGTCAGAGGAAGTTTTGTTTTCCAGAAACAATCAACTTTAGACTCACAGCTTAAATCGGTCACTGGGTGTGGCTGGCCTGGGCAGGTGGCACTGGCAGCCGTGATGCTCTGGTAGAGTTGAGCCCCACAGAACTGGGCTCCTGGGTCAGTTATGCTGTTGATGGTTTGTAAGGTGCAATGCTACAGTCAGCAGATGTGACATATTATACAGTTATGTCTTGAACTTATTCTTCACTACTGAAATTCTGAATATTTTAATCAATGCCTTCACAATCTCTCACCCCCATGGATCCTAGTAAATATCCTAATACTATATATTTTGGTTAATTAAACTCTCTTATTGATCTTTTATTTTTATCTGCCAATCTGATAGACTACAGATATTATTTCATTGTAGCTCTACATTTGCATTTTAAAATTTCCCTGATTAGGACTATTTTTTTTTAAGGTTTTTTTGAGACAGGGTCTCGCTTTGTGGTTCAGGCTGGCCCTGAGCTTAGCCTCCAACTCACATCACAGCAATCCTCCTGTCTCTGCCTCCCGAGTGCTGGGATTATAGGCATGAGCCACCACGCCATGTGCTGTGGTATGTGGTACTGATTGCTGCTGGGGTGAGTCTCCACGCCCCGTATTGTTATGTGGTTACTGGGAATCGAACCTGGGCCCCTGTGCTTGCAAGACAGGCACCAGAACCACTGAGCTATATCCCTGGCCCTGATTAGGACTAATATTAATGATTTCTTCACACTTTTAGAGCCATTTTTCTTTGCCATGAAGTCAATGTCCACATAATTTGCATATTTTTCCTGTGTCTTATGATTTTTACCACTAAAACAATGAAGTTAGTTACATATTTAGACAATTATGAATGGATCATTTTAAGAGCAATGTGATCTGGGCTCTTTTTCTTTTTGATACTAGGGATTGAACTCAGGACCTTGTGCTTGCTAGGCAGGCCTGGTGCCACTGGGCTAAACCCCTGGCAAATTCATCCTTTTACAGACTTATATAGGAGACATTTGAGTCAAGCATCACAGCTCACCCTAGTACCACAAAAGCAAAAATTTAAAAAAAAAGGATTGCTTTGCCTTTGTTTTATTAACTACTATATCCTTTATGGCTAGATCTTTGGTACATATGAAAGAAGAATAAAAGTTTGTTAAATAGATGTCTTTGAGTTGTGAGGATATCTTAATCACTTGCTTTTTTCTGGAGCACAAGAACCAATAGTGACAACTTAAAGGAGAGGTCTATTGTGTGGTTCACCAGTCCAGTTGGTTGGTAAGCTTACATGCAGAAATAACATGGCAGGAGAGTCTGTGGAGAAGGAAATCAGCTCACATCATAGCATGAGAAGCAGAGAGAAAAAGGAGTGCTACAGGACCCAGAGGGAGAGTCTTGTAGATTATGTACCCAGTGACCCACTTCAACACTGCCCAGCAGTGTATTTAGTTCTGAACTCATCTCTGGACTAATCCATAGAGAAGCATGGCACCCCATGATCCAGTCACGTTCCAAAAGCCCCACCATTGAACACATCAGATCTTTGGAAGCACAGCTTAACTCTGGCACCTTAGACCACCAATACTTAGAACACCAATACTTAGACCACCAATACTTAGACCACCAATACTTCACACGAGGTCTTTGCGGGCACAATCTATACCTAAACCATATTAAAGGACAATATTAGTATTTATCTTTAAAATAATACATTATAACATACACTCCCTGATATATGGCAAGCTCTTAATAAATGTTAGTTATTATTATTCATACAGTAAACAGTGTTAACATCACACACTAAGAAAGCAAAGGCATTTAGAACTAAGATTAACAATGACAATGGAGTGTTTTTAAGATGAATATAATTGGCACTATTTGGATTTAATACACCTTGAGGCTAACCCTCAACAGAATCAGAAACACTGAAGTGACCTATTTAGGATAACAATATTATCTTCATTCACTACCCTCAAAATTTCCAGTAAGATAACTATTTTGGGAATTGGCTAAAAAAGATTTATTACAGTTATTTACATTTTGCATGTGCTATTATGATGCTATGCACCAAAGCAAAACAGACAGGGTTGCCTGATTTTAGACTTTCAGCCTCTGAAACTATGAAGTCATTAAACCTCTTTTCTCTTCAAAACACCCAGCCACAGAAATTTTGTAATAGAAACAGAAAACTGACTATTATATAAACTACTGCATAAACCACATATGTTCCTAACTGGATGGGAGTAAATTTCTATTCTCTTTTAAAGAAAAGAGTAAACATTGTCCCTTTTAACAAAACCCTTTTTTCTTTGTCTTTCAAACTAGAGCTGTGTTATGTTAGAGAGTCTAGAAATCGTTAAGTTGTTAACATCGGTGGCTTTTAAAGTGAAATAGAAGAGAATAAAATACCAGAGTACATCACTCATAACAGAAGTATTATTTCATGAAACTTTTTATTGTTTTAATTATGTTCACAAGCACTCGATCACAATATTAAATATTCTTACTCTATGCTGCAGGTTATGCTATTGGATAGCTACTGTTCTAGTGAGTGCTAGTAAATGTTTGAAATTTAAAGGGTAGCCCTGTATTCAACAACTGAAATGACTCCCTCTATTACATTAAAACTTTCTGAAACTTGGTAAGTTCTTCAAAATTAAGAGAAGTTGACCCAAGCACTACAAAAAAGAATCTGAAACAGTAGCAGAACAAAAATTGTCAGACACTAATTTACTCGGAGAATTTTGATCTTGAAATATTCAAAAGACTTTAACACATGCATCAAGTGGCAGTTGATATCTTTCTTCAGCACAATTTCAGGCTGTGCCTGTTTTGTTTGTTTTTTCATAGAAGAGGATAAAAGTTAATAGCCTGAGCAGTAAGAATCAGAAAATTTGGTGCTAGATACTTATAATGCTTTGAAATATTTCTACCACTGTTTTCCAAAGATATTTTTATTGTATTAAAATTTGTTTATTTCCTTTTGATTGTGAAGTGAATTTCAACAAGGAAGTTCAAGTTGAAAGCACTGGTGCCTTGAAGATTTTTGTGATCTTCACAAAGAAGTGAGCTCTCCAGGGCCACTTCCCTGGTTTAGTATTTCAGCCAGATGCTATGAGCAAAAGTGCTACTTTCCTACTGCATTCTTACAAAACAAGTCATTCCAGCACGGAGGGGCAGAGAGAAAGACAGACAGAGATAGAAACAGAGGCAGAGACAGAGAGACAGAGAAATAGAAACAGACAGGTACAGAGACACTGAAAGACAGAGAGAGGGACATACAGAAAGCCCAAGAGATAGAGGCTTTGAATTAGATTGCCAAGGAGTGGGAAAATAAATTTGGTAGTTTCCAAATGCCATGTTTTTTTTTTTTTTCATAGTCAAGCTGCTACCAAGGATATCACAATTCAGTAAAAGAAAATACTCTCTTCTGAAATACTCTTGACTTTGGACTGTGTTTGGTTCCCTTGTCTTTTAAAGGGATATAAAGGCACCAAGTAAGTTTATCACCACTATTTGAATCAAGAAGAAATTTTACTACTCTTCGATAAACAAAAGAAAATCACCTCTTATGAAACTTCCCAATATATCAGGGAAAATTTTTACTTTAAATAATTCTATGTGTTTAGGTTCTACCAGTGTCTAGAATGAATTTGTGTAATTTAACTTTTTAGAGCTTAAGTTTTCTTATCTGTATAATGAGGGGCTTTAACAAACTAATCTCTGAGATTTTACAGATTTTTTTTTCTATCCTTGTCTAAGATTCTAAATTCTCATACATGATATAATGTCATAAAACATATAAAGTATTAAAGGATAAGTGATATTTACATATAAAAATTTTAGAATGACTTTGACCATGCAGGTCAGAGCCTTTTAGCATTTATTTCTGAATCATTATTACAGTAGTTCATACTGCTGTTGTTATTTTCTACTTACTCTATATATGTATTTCCAGAGCTGCAGCCAGACATCACATTAAACTGAAAATCTTTTAAGTTATTCATATGCTTACTAGGCATCTCCTATGTGCCAGATTCTGTGCTAGAATATCATCAACATCAAAATCTTAACATTTTAGGGTCATTAAAATAGTTAAAATAATCTTCCCGAAGCACTTAGTTCCAGACACATATTTAGGGATCGATAACAAGTGGAAAAAAGACTTTGCACTTCAAGTTTTAATCTTTAAAACCATATAGTTCCATCCATTCCCTGGTTGATTAAAAGAGAGCAAAACAGATAAACTGACCTGA
>PVIR01027052.1:0-23264 GCA_004026965.1 Petromus typicus
AATAAGGTGAAAGGGGACAATGTTGAGATTGTAACAAAAAAGTAAGGAAACAAATTTTATATATATGGGGGGGTGGTAGGGTGGGTGGGGCTATGGGAAAAAATGAGAATTAAGTTGTGTCTTATACTGGTACAAATCCCCATTATGGAGTGCAATCATGATGTGTATATTTAATGTACCAATAAAGATAATAAATTATAAAAAAAAAAGAATGCATGCAGTAAAATAGCAAGATGTGCTCTATAAATTAAAAAAAATCAAGGCTAGAAAAAACATAAAATATAGAAGACTTCAGATGTGACTTGTTAGTTTTCTTCAGATGGCTGAAGGGTTGCCTTGTGGAAAACATTTAGGGTTATTTGGTATTAGATCCATGAATATGAGTTGAGGTAGGGGTTTAGTTTATTCAAGGTGTTGGAACAAAATGCCATAAACCAGATCACTCCTAAATAATAGGAATATATCTCACACTCTGGAGGCTGGGATCTACAAGGCCAGAAACACCAGTGCTTCTACTGTAAGGGCCCTCTTGCTCCTGCACAGAAATGCCTTCTAGGTGTCTGCTCACACTGTGGGAGGGTCAAAGCAGCTTTATGACCCCGTTCCTGGGGGGATTCACCCTCTTCTTGTCACCTCTCAAAGGCCTACTTTCTGCAGCTATCACTTTCCTGGGTAGGACCACAGCACAAGCATTTGTGGGGACATAAACATTCAGCCCACACACAGCAGGAGAAGCAACAGTAAGGCCTGTCTCATTACAGCACAAGGCAAGATTTTTTCAGAAGCTCAGCTGTTCCACAGATGATTGTTGAGCTTCCTTCCCATCACAGGAGGCATCTATTTATACAGAGGGAGGGAGCCTCTCTCCTGGCCTGCCATGGGAGCTGGCTCAGGCAATGGGTCAAGACAGGACTCTGACATGCCCTGAGGGTCATCATTCCAATGATTACGTGACGGGGATTGTTCTAAACTTTGCTCTATAAATAATGAGCATTCTAAAATACCCTGGAACAAAAAACTTGTCACAAGTCATTCTGAATATCTCTGCCATCTGCAGTGTTGTCAGCCCACCCTGGAAATGCCACTGCAAATTGGAAACCCCAAGTTCCTGAAGCAGAAATGAGTAATATACAAATAAGAGGAGAGGGAGATGGGAACGGGCTTTATCAGATCATCTTGCCCAGCTCTTTGGTTCATTGTTCCATAGCTACAATCACGAGTGCAGTCCATCCTCTCAACATGCAGCCACACAGGGCCATTGTTCCCTGTCACGTGTAGGGCCCAATGCTGGTCGTGCAGCAGCAATAGTAAGAAAGCAGGTGTGATCCTTGTTTGTAGAGTGCTTATGGTTTAGAGGGAAAATGAAATGGATAAGGACCACACATACACGTGTGCTCCAAAATTCTGGCATGAACTTTGAGGGAAGAGAAGCATGTCCCAGGACAGTACACAGCTGGAGGACCTGCTGGAGCCCGAACAAACAGCACATTCACTGATGTCTGTTCAGTAGATGAGGAGGAAGGGATGGGGTGGAGATGGACAGCATCTGGGCCGAGGAATAGTGGACATTAAGAAGAAGCATGGCGCCTTCAAGGATTGGGTGCAATGGCTTAATGCAGCCCAGCTTAGGGACTGGTGTAAAGAGCAGCATAAGCATTTCGAGAGAGAGGGTTCTAGACTGTGCTCATGAACTAAACCAAGCACTGATCACAAAACCTTGTGAATTTTTACCAGGGAAGCAATATGAGCATATTGGTTGTTTGTCTCTTTTCAATTTTTCTTTTACAAAAAATATAAGATCACTTTAGTTTTACAGTAGAGATTGGATTAGGGGTTGGGGCAAGGATCTTTCCACGTAGTGATCAGGGTGGCAGAAGGTGGTGAAGGTGTTGGTGAGGGTAAAGAGGCGGAATGGCTTTTCATGGTGAGCACACGGTCAAATGGACCAGGATGTGAGGGTTAAGGTTAAGGGAGCTGAACTACTGGAGATGAATCCCCATGTCTAGAGGAGCATTCCATTCACTGTCAGGATATAGGAGAACAGAGCTAACTTGAGACAATGCCAGAGAAAAGTGGAAACCTTCCTTGAGCTAATTCAGTGTTAGAAAAAGTTACCAGTTCAATTAATTCAAATTCGCTTGAATTAAGTTCAGCCCCATCTAGTTTGATTAAACTCAAATCACAGAACATCTACTAAGCACGTGAGTGACCCAGACAAATATAAAACTCTCCAGGGGTTACATAGTGTCTTTTGTACTGGGTCAGTGTTCAGGTAACCACACAAATGTGAGAAGTGTTCACAGAAAGAGGTACGATGACCCAGACTCAGTGGTGTTAGCCCCCCTCCCCAAAGGCTTGACTGACCTGCAAACTCCCTGGACTGACTTTACCTGTAGCACAGATGAGACCCATAGGCCACCCTTGACTTACTGAGTCATCTGGGAGAACCTGAAGATTTCCCAGCCCAGATATACCCAGACCAACGCCCAAACTGGAGAATGCCCACTTCCCCTGGTTCTCTCTCAGACTCTTAGACACCTTCTAAAGTATTGTGTTTATGTCTTCATCTCTACAGATAATAACTACTCTTTAATTATCACATCTGTATTTTACAAGAGCTAATTAGAAAGTGTCTGATTGTCTGGGAATTTTCTGACAAAGGTAGTACACAGATCTAGTCTGTATATCTGGGGCACATGGTTCAAGCCAAATCCCTGTCCCTAGTGATAGCTGCAGAGTAGGAGCCCCCGGCTCATTTTTCCACCCCCAACCTTCCAACAGGTCTTTAATGCTGCTTCTCTAGGACCCTCTGTGTCTCACCTACCAAATTCCTTCTCCACCTTGCTCCCAATTGCCCTCAGAATCTAAGTGTAAACATCACTGTGAGATGCAAGTACTTCTGGAGAAATCATGGACTTTTATTTAATTCTGGCTTTAAATAATAGTAATTAACTCTTGCACATACTGTTCCCCTTGTGAAGTACATTTCTCTACATGTTTCATTTACTACCCCTCGGATCTTGCAGGGTGAGGCACAGCATGATCCTGCACTGAGGGCTGAGCTCCTTCAATAGTCGGTCTACTGCGTGCAGTCAGAGTGCGACATTACCTTTCACAGTCGCTCTATTTCATTCATTGCTGTCTTCTAGCAGAAGCAGACACATCTGTGTTGTTGAGAGGGGAGTTTGTTGTTGTGAGCAGAAAGGATTTTCCTATTATTCTGTGAAGACCCAGAACATAAGCAGCTGTCATTTCTTCTCACTTAATGTGAGTCCAGCTGTTAGCACAAAGGTTGGGAGTAGAGGATGTAGCAGAAAGGAGGCCTGTGTCTGAATACTGATCTTCACTGTGACTTTGAGAAAGTCTGTGCAAATTGGGGCAATATCAGTACCTGTGTCCCAGAGTTAGCTATAAATGAGTCCTGCCATAGAGGCCACAGTTTCTGAAATACAGTAAATACTTTAAAAATTTCAGTTTGGTGGCAGTGTCATTATTTTTCTATTTCCGGACTCAACTCCCATGTTGATTTTAATGGACAAGGTAAGGCAAAAAGCTCTAAAGGGCTTCCTGTCCCAGCTTAATTGGAAGTGGCTGAGTGGAACATTGTGTTCGGAAGGGTCCGGAATGTTAGTGGACTCTGGTGAAATTAATTCGCATTCCTATACTGTGCCGCATAATTAGGCCCCTCTCCTGAGAGCCCTTTGCCAGGCCTCCCCTACTCTATGCTTTGCCTCTCAGCTTCACGGTCTGCCTCAGGCATTTCCACAGATTCTTTTGTCAAAAGCAGCCCAGCTCTGTTCAGACTAAATGCAGTATCCAGCTCGCTGGGGCCCTGCCTGCTCTGGGGAGAACAAAGGATGTAATGAATAGGAGCTATGTATGGATGGGTTCTAACGAGAAGGGTTAGCAGGCCGGAGATTCAAAAAGAAGCACCGTGCAGCCACTCGGGGTGAGCAGACACATGATGTATATTTCCATCTAAATAAGAGACATTCATTTGGAAGACCCTGGAACAGCTGTAACTTGAGATTCCCACAAAAGCATGGAGACTGTCAGTCCTACCCTGATGGCAATACATACACAAGCAAGAATGCCAGGAAGAATGTGAGACAGATTCTGAGAAGCAAGGTCTGGGTCAGCCTTCCAAGAAGCCAGCATTCTTTAGCACTGATCTCACATCCACGTGTTTTGGGGACAATATTTTTTATGAAGCCTGATGATTAAACATTTGCTGATCTCTCTCCTGGAAGAATTACAGGAACACAATAATGGCTATGAATGATCTCTGAGAGCCGGGCTCATCAGAGATTCCATTCTGTGATCTGTGATCTGCAGAGAATTCTAATGGTGTGCTGTTTTTTTTTTTTTTTTTTTTTTTTTTTTTTTTTTTTTTTTTTTTTTTTGCTTCTACCAAATTTGTCAATGTCTCGGGTCATTATTTGCCCGATCACAACAACATGCATTCATGAATATGTATTAGCTAAAATTGTGCAATTTTGTGTGTTAATTTACTCATGTCTTTAGGTGTTTATAGTAATTAAATAAGACCTTGATAAATTTAGAGGAAATAAAAAAGCTTCGATATCATGAGTGCTTATAAGGTTAAGTTGCAGGCTCTAAGACAAATTATGTTTTGTGCAACTATTAGTTCATTGATTGGTTTATTAGCTATTTTTCCATTTAGTTTCATTTCTTCTTAGGTAATCAGAACCTGCCTTGTTTGGCCTTCTGACATTCATATTAGCTGATAAATGCAGCCACTTTTTACCATGGACACTGAATATACACATGCTGTTTTATTAAGGAGGCCTGGCGATTTATTTATAGTGTACAAGGGAGGCCACAGGGAGGAGGAGGACCCCATCACAGTCCCATTAGGTGGAGAAGACTCAGGTAGGGAAGGGCTCCTCGGGTATCAGAGTCACCAACAGAAAGGGGACCAGATAGCAAGGCTCTTGGCTGCCTGAAAAGGAAAAGCTAGGATTTACAATGGCCCTGGGATATACAAGCTTGGAGGGCAGGACTTTGAGTAGCATTTAGAAAAGATGTATCATCCAGGGAAGTGGGCCAAAGTGGAAATGGGGTTGCAGTCCACAGGATGAGAGTGGCTGTAACTTTGTCCAAGCCATGACCAGGAAGGGGCGGAGGTGAGGTCGTCAGATGCGGCAACAAAAACTACTGGATGTCCAATAATATTCATTTATTTATTAATTTGTGATAAATAAGGGGTAATTTTAGTATCATGTGTCCGATGAGATATCCGGGCATACTACACAATGAAAGGTGACACCATCCCACTGGGAATGAAGTTTTAATCTTGAGAAATTATTATGTAGGTAGCACTAGAACTGTGAGTGTTGGAAACACTCGGATAGTGTCTTTTGCACAGAAAGACACATGACTGGTTGTATGTTTCCATCTTTTTTCCTGATATTTTGAAATAGGGTCAAAAGCCAAACAAGCTTGTCTCCAGGACTGAGTGTGTCATCGTCATGAGGCGGGAGCTTTCCAAAGCTCCTTCGTGACTTTTCTCCAGTTCCTATGATATGTCTTCACTTCTAATTATTTGAGGCACCTTTGTTCTCACCCTGTTCCCTACCCAATGCCTCATATAGTCTCTGGCACATGCGAGGTACTGAATGAACTTTAAATGTGAAGTTAATTGATGGGTAAATGAATATATTACTCTAAAATAATTTAATTCCCAGCACAGAGATTATGCTAAAGCAATGAGAAGCTATTTATTTAGAAGAGATGAAAGAACATGTTTATTGAGTGTGTGCTCTGAAACAGGAATGATAAGACAATATATGCCCTATATTGGCTATGCTTGTATATAAATACACACCTACAAATACATTAACACATGTACGTGACCGTCCCTTTCTGAGTAAGCACTCGTAGCCCCAGTATACATTTGAATGAACTCAAAAGTGATTAAATAAGTTGTGAAGATTCTCATCTGCTATGAAATAGAGCTAAGATCTGAGGCTGATTTGTCTGAGCTGTTTTGACATCTCCATTGATTCCACGTATGGTGGAGAACTCTTGAATCATTGAGGGGATAAGTTCAAAACTGGGGTCCTCCCTCTCTCAGGGAGCTCAACGTGGAAAGCAACTTTACCAATGTTAAGAGCAATACAAATTGATCTTGGATTTAAGACTTGGGATTAGAGAGTATCAAGTCTCCATTTAGCAAGCACGAAAGGGCAGAATTGGCCAGCAGGGGTGCCTCATCACACACCCACGTGACAGTCCCATCCAGGCCAGTCTGTTCTCTCAGGAGGACAAACGATTAAGCGTCATTGTCTATGTAAGAGCTGCCTGGCCCTCAGAGAGTCTGTATACTTCTTTCATTCCCAGGGGACCACATCATTCTAAATGGCAAGTACATACTGGCTTTGTATGTAAAATTGACAGAAGTTTTAATTCCTACCTCAGCTGACTCAGTGATTTAAAAAATCAATAAATTTTGGAAGTTAGTCTTCTAACTAAAATGATGTGTCAAGTGCCAGGGGTGTCAATAGCAGGGAATAAGACAAATATAGTCCCTGCCCATAAGCAGATTTCCTGTGAGGCTGAAGAAATGTGAAGCAGAGATCCTGGCCAGCGCATCCCCTAGAGAGGCCTGGAATATGCTTCAAGAGTGTGATCACATGGTCATGTGCTCTGTGGTCAAACATGCAAAGTAAACTGCTTTTGTAGTGTTTTCTTAAAGAACACCTCCTACCTCATACTTTAGAAGCTTTGGACACTGCAAAATGTACATCTGCCCATTTCACTGTCCTCCCAGAGTAGAGCACAGTGAAGAAAGATACAGATAGAGTGAGCTGGACATGGAGTTGAAGGACCAGGGGTTCAGCGAATGGGAGGGGGTCTGAGTGGCCACCCAGAAGCACTTAGACTTTTAGGGAGGTTGGTAGAGATGTCTCTGAATAATGAATATTTAAGCTGAGTCCTGAAGAATGGGTGTCTTGCCACTATGTCTCTTTGGGAAGGAAGGAGCTGCATTAATAGGCAGAGAGAACTGCATGTCCAGTTCGTGGGCTGGGTAGGGAGGGTCCAGGGCTGATCTAAAAGTCTGAAGGAAGCATCTCCCTGTAGTGAGCTGAGTGAGAGGGAAGAAAAGGCTGAAGGAGTGGACAGGATGAGTCCTTTGGGACCAACTGGGCCTGTGAGTGTTCTGGGCTTTTCTTCTAAGGACAATGACATGCTCAATTACTCAGCCATAGTGGTGCAATCCATTCGCTCTTCATGACCAAGATAATGTGATAATATTTCCTCATTGAGTGTGTTTATTAAGGGGGGTTTACTTTTCAAGTGAAAAATAAATTTTTGTGGTTAAATGATCACTATCAAGATTAAGTAATATATAACATTTGGGTTTTGATAGTGTTACAGAAGGAGTGAAGAGATCTTCAGAATTAGAATAGCATCATTGGCCTCTGTTAAGTTAAGCCAAAGACACTAAGGCAGACTCCAAATTGCTATCAGTCTTATCAGCAAATATCACAAAATATAGGATTTAAAAAGTTAAATTCTGGAAAAATCACAAATAAGGTTTTTAATGATCCCAGTACCTTTTTGCCAGGAGAGATTTCCTTGGTTTTCTACTGGGAGGACATTTGGGATTTATGTTTCTGGCAGGTAGAGAGAGGGACCGAGGAAGTCAAAGGAAAGAAGAGGCACTGACGTCTGAGGCAGACAGAAGCCCAGCGAGGCCAGAGCACAGGGGCTGTGGGGAAAATGGAGCTAAGCAGCTGTCGCCTCAACCCTGACCCGCTTCCTGGAGCTCTGGGAGCCAGCCCTGTCCCTGCTCTCAGCAGTAGTGACACTGCCTTCAGGCAGCCAAGCCACACTGAGTGATAGCTGTCCCTGCTGTTTTCCTAAATGTCACCAGTGAAAAGCATTTCCACCTCCCTGGAGTATGCGGGCTCCACTTGTGGCTAAGTGGGTACTTGCTTCCATTTTCACAGCCTGTACAGATTGCTCACAGGTCGGTCACAGTCACATCAACTTCTCCGGTCTGAGAAGCCATGAACACTGGTATACAGATGCCCCTTCCATGCGTCAGGGAAGTGACTTTCCTGCCATTACAAGGAACATGCACCCTGAATTACTTTTAAAGCTATGAAAGCAGATCTGAAAAAGGCAATATGTACCTGATAATTTTCTGCTTTCATCAGTTCCGTGCAGAATCACATCTACTCCTGCAAATGCTTGGGAGGAAGAAGGAAGCAAACACACATTCAGTGCCCGTATGTGCTTTACACATTCGGCAGACGTTAAAATCCACAAATGGCAGTGTAAAAGCATTGTAACTGTCCACATATTTTAAAACAGTTGGACTCCTGTGTTGAGCCTCTGCTCAGTGCCAGCAACTTCTCAGCTAGCTCAGAGATCTGCCCCTATGTCTCCGACCTCTAAGTTCTTGGAGGACAGTGCTGACGGATTGCTGAGCAGTCTGGTATTCTCGCTGGCCGGGGCGCAGGGAGGCTGTGACACTTGGCCCTCAGTGTTACCTCAGTCCTATTCCACCTTAGAAGTGAAACGGGAGAAATGGCAGAGTCTTCAACCCACTAGAGGCTAGGGGCCCCTTATGCGTGCTCACCAGGCCCTGTATTGTTAGACTTGGTCATTCTGCTCCTCTTGAGTCAAACGGCTACATGGAGCACTCAGCCCATTTGAACCTCAAGCCGCTGCCTAGCCTTCTTGGGGGTGCTCTTGCTTTCTCCCAGCATGCTTTGCCTCTTCAGGGATACTCTCAGGTCCCACCTCAGAGATTTTCTCTCACCTTGATCTGACCCTGGATGTTTGAAATAGTATTCCGCATTTGCAAAAGAAGAAAATGCAGTTCAGAGAAAACAAACACTCCCAAAAGCTACCCAGATGTTCTAGCCTCTCAAGTGGCCCTTCCTCATAGTGACTACCTTCCTGGCTTTGTCCAGCCTTCCTTGACCACCTAGGGATGGTATCTGCTCCTTAAATATTTCTTAGCCTCTGCTGTTTGAACCTCTGCGATGGTACTTACCCGTGGCACACTGCCGTCTCTGGCAGCTATCTGTGCACATAGCCAGACTCCAATAATTAGGCTGTGTCTCCCAGAAGGCACAGACCACTTGTGCTCCTCTGCCGCCCGTGCACCAGCACCACTCTCTGCCCGTGGTATTGGTATATGATTGGTTATAAAAAACAAAAAACGATGTGTTTCCAAATTAGTAAACAAATGAGCACAGTTGCTCCCTGTAACTGTTTGCCCCATTCATTTGGTTACACTCACTCTTTAACTCTGCTGTCCTCAATTCACACAAAACCCCAGGCAGCAGATAGGTCTAGCAGTGGTATGGTTTCATTTCGGGCTAACTCTCCTATTAGCCCCGTGGAATCTGTCCCTCCCACTTCTGCCTCTGCTGGGATCCAGGCTGTTCACCTCTGTGCCCTTCTTAGTGAAGTCCTTGGGACTCTCCTTTTGTGCAAAGGCTCTGGGCAGCGTCATATCCTATTGGATGGCTGAATGTGCCCTCTGTGTGCTCCCTTGACCATCATGGAGCCTGAGACTCTGGAGAGGTGCCAGTGCTCACATCGGGCCAACAGTATCGCCATGGTCAGAGGAGCGCCTGTCCGCCATCCTCAGGACCTCCCTGTCCTGTAGGGCAGGGTTGTATATGGGAACATCTTACATCCCACTCAGCGTGTCTTGGGAAAAGACTTGGTAACTCATCCAGTGGCACAAGCACAGAAATTCTTAATTTATATTTTAAAAGAACAGTTCAGGTTAAAACCCATAGTAAAAAGGAGGGGATGATTCTGTAAAATATTTTCTATAAGAAAGTCTTAATTCCCAATGATATTCCTCACAGAATTGTCAGGTTTATTGTTTGGAACTTACAGAAACTCAATTCAACTTAATTTAAGCAGGACAAGTTTTCTTGTGAAGTTGACTAGCCTAGGGCTTCAAGGCACAGTATGATGGTGTAACATGTTTCTCTCCTAATCTAAGGACTTTCTTTCCCTTTGACTTGGACATCAGTAACTTCTGCTTCACGTAGTTTCTCTTCTTTCTTTTTACAATCTTAAAAGTAGAATGATCCTTTGTCTTTCAGGGTCAAGCCAGTTTCTGAAAAGATGCTCTAGCACTACACATTGTCGGACCAAGCTCTGTTGAGGGTGGAAAAAGACTGTGTGGTGATGTGGGTTCCATGTCTTCCCCTGTGCTCACTCACCCAGATCCAATGGCTGTGAGACCCTCCAAACACACAAGTAGTGAGAGGGAACAGATTCCAGAATGAGACAAGGTGGGCAAGATCCAAACACCCAACATATGCCCCTGTGTCTGGTGATGGGACTTTATGAGGCTGCTTCTCCACCAGGCTTATTTTCCCCAGACAAGTGAATCCTAGTAATGAACTGAGTTGTTGGAGTTAAACCCACAACCTGATTATGCATTTAGCAGCCATTCACTGTCTTAGAATAGTATATGAGGAGCCCATGCAAATCCATACAAATTTGATAAGATAGAGTTTTTGATGGGGACAATAAAGATCTGGTAGTTTGATCATATTCCTAGATGACATTTGTGCCTGAACCAGAAAGGAAAACAAGATTTAAAGCCAGGAAAATGACCCACGGTGAATGAATGTGCTGCTTTTCAGAGTGGGGTATCTCCAGATTGTGTAGCATAAAACCCCAAACCAATGCCTGGCGACTGCAAAGAATGGAATAAGTTTATAACTGTGCTTGAGATCACCATCTGTATTATGGTCTTCTTGAAAAATTAGGTTTAAGGCCTCCTTATTTATATTTATGTATGTCTGTAGATTGAAGTTTAAAATTCCATAGTAGACCCACATTCTCCGACACATGACGGACATGCCTGTAACATGTGAGACCATGGACTGCTTGCAAGACACAGCTCTCTGATTCTAAGGACAGAGATTATATGAGCCTCAGAATCCAAAGGCTTCCTTTATTTCAGACAGCTCTTAACATTTTGACAAGTTAAGCACAAATGAATCATAAATGTACAGATTAAATTTCCCATGGAATACAAATGGATTTAAATTGGAAGAAGAAAAAGAGGTTGACCAAATATAGCCATACTCTGCTGAGTCAAGAACTTCCCCAAACTAGCCTCCTGTTTAAAAAATTTGCATGCACCCTAATCAAACCACAAATGGGACTATCTCCATATTCTGGTGTTCTGCTTCCATTTCTGAGTCAAAATGGTTTAAGAAGAATTTTTTTTAAAAAAAAATCCTCTCTCTTCTCTAATGAATGGTTTTCCTTATCTGGCACCCCATATAGTCTTCCTCGAATTTCTGCACTTCCTCTGAGAAGTTAAATAAAAACAACCTGACTGTGTCTGATTAGGGCCGTGCTGAGTGCCATGTGAACACGGTTCTCTTTGGCTTGCCTCATGTATTGCATAACAGGAACATTTATTATTTGGGTCACTGAATGAAAACCATCAACAAGAAACACTTTCAAAGGGTGAGAAAAATAAATTGCTGCTTCCTCGCTATGTAGCCCAGATTCTTTAATAATATGCTCTAACTTTACCTGGATGCATTAGGAAAGCAATTAAAAAGATGAAAGAAAAGTAAAGTAAGTCACTCTTAGCAAAGCTACTCACCTGCAAAGACAGACAAGGGTCACTGGATCCCCGAAGTAGAAGCTGCTGTGCTGTCACTGTGTTTTCTCACTGGGTGAAAAGGAAAGATATCAGTGTTCCCTGGAGAGGAGCAGAACGGAAGTTGGCATCTGGGCAAAGATGAGAATTTGAAGTGAGGATAGAATCGCTGAGTGCTAAGCTGAGAAAGAAGCAGCCAGGAGAGAGCCAACAAGTTAAACTGGGCAGGAAATAGAGGTGCGAAAGGATCAGAAAGATAAAGATAATCAAACCAGAAGCCAATTTCATGGTAACAGCCATCATTTTTTGGTGAATAGCACAATGTATTTGAATGTGACAGAGCCTTGGTATTAAAAACTATGCAGGATGGCTTTGTCTTATTAGAGCATTAAGCTTAAAGAAATACTGAGATTAAGTGCCTACCTGATAAAGACTACCGGGAAAGATCTATACTCCATGCTTCAGCTTCACTGGCAACTCTTGATTTTCAATACTGCTTTGGAAAGCAGCAAGATAGTTTCAGTATACAGACTGACTTCTCTTTACATTTATTTCCCTTGTAGCCATCTCTATGGAATCCCGCAATCTTGCCTATGCTGCCTTGAGGTAGAAATGGGTCAAGGAAAAAAAAGTGGGACCCAATTTAGAAAAATTGTAAGTAATCTTCAGTTTTGCAGAGTCATTTATAGAATTCAACGGTATTTATTGTTTCTTTCTACATTCTGGATCCTGAAAGGAAGTAGTCTTATTCATTTTTCTGTTTTTTTCTTCATTGTTCTCCTTTTTCTTCCTGGCAGATTTTTCTCTCCTTGGTATAACATAATGTTGAAGAATGGCCAGGCCATATTGATAATAATTGACTTTGGTCAGTTTGAACTTTAGGTATTAATTTATCCTGTGTTTGAGTTACCTGAAATCCATGCAGGTGTTGACCTGCCTGTCTCAGTTGAGGTCCCATTCTGAGAAATCTATGTGTAAAGACAGCATCTAATCTTGATTGGTCTTGACCTTTTGAAATGGCCGGTAGAGCCTGGAATAATATTGATAAATAGCTTCTAAAGGGAATAGCCAACCATTGTTTACAATGTGTTCAATTGTAATTATCCAGCAGCCAAAGAGAAGGAGGTAGGAGCCACTTATCTTTAGATTTTGAGCACACTGCTTTGAACAGTCCTCTGAAGAAGAGCATCTGCCATGTCTAGGTAGTCATGTGGAGGCTCCTGAAATGCACTATTAATTGAAACAAAGACCAAGGGGAAATTGTTTGATGTGATAAACAGAATATGGGCCACATGTGGAGCTGAACAGACTTGGGTTTGAAGTCCGTTTTGCTACCCACCAATTCTGAGTGTCAAGCAAATCCCCTTAAAAGTCATTGGGTCTCAGTTGCATCATCTGTAAAATGGGGATAGCAGCTACCTGGAAGTCCCTGCCAAAAGCAGTATTATAAGTCCTCTGCATCTGTTACTCTTTCAACAAAGACTGGGTTCTTTACCTTTTTCTTTTCCAAGTTTGCTTACTTGGAAGGAATACATCTTGACTAGTATGCTTATCAGCTTTATGTCACTATAACAAAAAAGTTGAGCATCAACTTTTAAATAGAGGAAAAGTTTATTTTGGCTCATAATTTCTGATGCTTCATTCGATGTTTGCCTGGCCGTATCTCTTTGGGTGTGTGGTGGCACAGTATATCACAGAGGAAACACAAAGTGGAGGCCTGCTCACTTGCTCTGTGTTTGGGGAAGAGAAAGGAGGAGGGGCTGGGCTTCCAATGTACCTGTCTAGAGCATGCCCAAGTGACCTGACTTCCTTGCACTAGGAATCACCTCCTTAAGGTTCCTCCTCACCTCAACATTACCCCCACAGCCTGTGGACCAGCCTCCCTTCAACACGTAGACCACTGGGGGACAATCAGGATCCAGACTTGAGCAGTTAGTGTTTATCAAAAGGCTCAAAACTTCACTAAAATTTGCAGTCACCAAGCAACCCTTTAACACACTGACTCATAAAATCATGTAGAAGAGAAGTTTCATTTCTTTTAAAGAGCACAGGACTTCGACTAGTGATTTTAAAATGGCTAGGAGGTCAACCCAAGGTCCTTTCCAGCTCAAAAACTCTATGTTTCTGTGAAATCAAGGCAGTAAGTTCACCTCAAAGGAGGTCATTATGACTCAGAGCAGACTGCATGCCCTGGGCTGATTGCTCAGGTTCTGAGGATTTGATTAAAAACTCACCACACTCCACATTAGCTTTGGGATTAGCAGATCAAATACGTGCTTGTTACCGCCTTGACAGACACTGCAAAGCCACTTTTGTCTGCTAGTATATTTTGATGAAGAGAATATGGAGTAGTTAAACAGACTGCCAAATAAACAGTCCATAGGGATGTGTTCTCTATCTTCCTTTTAAATTTTTATTTATTTGTGTATTTATTTATACACATTTGCAGTAGATAATGATTCTGTTCATGGTGGGGAGTTGCACATGACATACCACATCTCAAATCCCTTTTCTATCCTCTTTCCCACCCCTCCTCCACCCCTCCCCTCATCTCTTGGTTTCTTTACCATTTGAGAAAAATCTGTCTCCCTACTTTCCATTATCTATCTTTTAATTTACTCTTTTTTTTTTTTTTGTAGTTTGAGTTTCTCCTATAAGAGAAACTGTGCAGGAATTTAGCTCAGTGGTGCCATAGCTGCCTGGCACGTGCATGGTCCTGAGTTTGATTCCCAGTACTGCAAAAGGAGGGGAGGGGAGAAAGCATGCAACAGTTAAGCTTGGGTGTTTAATTTGTTTCCTTTAACATCATGGTCTAGTTTCTTAATTGTTCTCCACCATTGTCTGTGTGAGAGAATTATATGAAAATTTAGACATTTTTGTAAAAAGTTCATAAAGCTATTCAATTCTAAGTCAGAACATCAAAGAAAATCTAAACAAGAACATTGAGATAAAAACTTTTATTTCTCTTTCAAATCTTAGTGATTCTCATTTAAATGAGTTTTTAACAGTTGCCTTCTAGATAGCTTGCTTTTGAATGCTGAGAACTCCTTAGAATAACTTACTTTTGGTGTCTCCTTCAATGTGAGAAATGTAAATACTAGGATATGACAATATCTTATGTGAGGATTATGTGTGTGTGTGTGCGTGCACATTGCATGCATATGTATGTGTGTATGTGTGAGTTGAGTATTGTCTTTCCTTTGAAAATATATTTTTTCTCTTCTCTTTGGGAAATTCAAATATTGACAGAAAATACCACATCTTAAATTTCTTTTCATTCAATGAAAGCATGGATTAAATCCAGTGGAAACACAGATTCAATCATTTTTTCTTTTTTATTGTGCAATCAGAGAAAGTATGGATCATTCAGTAACAAAGCACGGATTCCTAAAGAAACTTAAAAATAACGATCTTTTCATTTAAAGGAGTACCAATTACAATGACCGCTGAGGTGGCAAACACTTTCTAAGTACCGGCTCCATGCCAGGTTCCTTCCGGTTTTGACACTTGCAAAGGGGCTGAAATCCTGGGATTTCTGTAAATGCTCTCAAACAGTATTCTAATTTAAAGAAGAAAAAACACATATTTGGGGTGAAATGGAGGCTGTCATTAGATCAAAATGTTCCCCAAAGCCTTGTGGGTTTGGAAGATGACTAGATCATGGCGGCCATGTGCCAGCCCTGGATTAGCGCACAGAGGAGTGTGTAGCCCCACTGCTGTGAGAAGGTGAGCGCTGTGGAGAGGAGGGTCAACAGCAGCCTGAGCTGGAGGGAAGTGTTCTTGTCCCCAGTTCTTCTCTGCTTCTCAGCTTCCCGGCCCACTCGAGCTGGGAACCTTTTCCTCTGCCGCGGCCCTTTGCCATGTCATTTGTATCTTGGAACTGGCTGGCCATGGACAAAGGCCTGAGTCCAAACACACTGCCCTGCTGTAGGTTGTGAACTTTGAGCATTCTGTCCTGGGAATGGCAGTGTCTTAAGACAGGGGCTTACTGAGGCCCCAGAAGGTAAGGTCGAAATCAGGTTAGGCAGCCCCACAGTGTATTCATAATGAGTAAGAAGGCACTTAACTGTATCTGGGTTTCTATAGTTTGAAATGTTTGGTAAGTTTTTATCGACTGGTTAATATGCTAATAGAACTGTGAGAGTATAAAAATGATGAAAATATCTCTGATATATTCTTGCCTTAACTAAATGATGTGTATAATTATTAGTGGTAAAATTTGATGGGTATGTGTGTAAGAGAAAGTTTAATTTTGTGTGAGAAAAGCACTTGATAATTTGAGTAATACAAAAATAAATAACATCACCAAATTTAAAAATCAATCAGTAGTTAAAACTACAAGAGAAAAAAGTCAGAAAGTCAGGACATTAAAATACTCAAAGTAATGCTTTTATCTTGGTTTTTTATTATTTTTTTAACCTATCTTTTAGAAAAGGCCTAAATTTCTTGTTACACTTTCTGTATTTAAAAAACACAACTTTATTAGAAGAAGGAGATGAAGAAAAAAAAGGAGGAAAGGGAGGTTAGAAGGGGAAAGGAAGGGAAGAATGGAAGGAGAAAGGAAGGAAGAAAATCATGCATGTGACACTTATCTCTCTGTCAGTCACACTTGTAAGAACTATGGCTTTTTAGTCCACAAACCCACAGGCACTCAGTTTGAACTATAGGTTTTCTCAAGTTTTTACAGATGTAATTAATAGAAATGCAGTTTTGAGCAAAGCTGGACTGAGATCTGGAGGAAATGGACAAGCACTGAACACAAGGCATTATAGGAAAAGCTCTTAACATCACGGTTAAGCAAATGAGAGGCCAGGTTCACAGCTGATGGTCCAAATGAACTCGAGGCAAGTAAAATTCCAAAAGAGGGAGACCAGAGCTGGAAGAGCAAATAGATGAGGGCAGAGGATAGGGGAGAGAACTCTGTTCACTGAGAGGCTGGGGAGGTGAGGTCACATGGCACTGAAGGTGTGGACGAGAGAGGGGTCAGTAGGCTGCCTGAGGTGGGGGACCAACGCTGGTATCTCAGTTGTCTGCTGGAAGGATTTCTAGGGCTCCACAGTTCCAGCAAATACTTGTTGCCTGTGGGAATCTGGGGAAGAGGAGGCAGCCAGAATCCTCATGGTGGGACTCACGGGGGATTGGAGTTCACCACGACAGTTCTGGCTGTGTCCTCTTCCCCAGACTCCCACATTTGACACCCATATATGGATTTGGATCAGATCCACTGGTGAAGTCACTTGTCAGATGTGCTCACAGTAGAGGGAACAAAAAAACACTTGGATTTCCAAAGTGAGATACAACGGTGTTGAGTGCGTTCAGTTTGGAAACATTTTCTGTCTTTGCTAACTCAACAATATGGGTCAATTTTTGTCATTGGATGAGCATGATTTTGCCAAATTGCTTGACTTGCTGTTGAAACAAGCTGAATATTTGGTACTGAGGAAAGATGTGAGAAAATTATTAAAAGATATAGAAAATATGTTCCATCTTTTCCCAAGAAAGGGACAATTAATTTAGTGGCATGGGAACATGTGGGAACTGTTCTTCATGAAGCTAGGGAAAGAGGAGTCGTCTTTCCCCTCAAACATTAACCACATGGACCTTTGTCTATGCTGCTTTAAAACTCTCTCAGTCAGTTCAGGAGACAGTGGCTTCCCTTCCTTCTGGCCACGCTTCACCATGTTTAGTTTCATCTGTTTTCTTTCTTCCTGTCGTGGCTCCAGCCCTACCAACGCAGCAGGCTGCCACAGCCTTGCCACTGCAGCAGGCTCTTTCATCCCCATCAGAGGCATTATCATTGTCAATAATTACAAGACAGAAAACGTCCCAACTGTACCCAATTTGGACACCCAATGTGGGAGTCTGGGGAAGAGGACACAGCAGGAACCCTTATGGTGAACTCCAATCCCCTGTGAGTCCCACAACAAAAGGATTAACAATCAACAAACTACAAAATCAGAGCCTTGAATAAAAGGCTGAGCCTGGGCTTGACTCTTACTACTCTGAGCAATGGCAACTAAAGTCCAAATACTGCAGCAGCACAAGAGGGAGCATAAGAGCCTATAGTCCAAGCTCACCTGCACCTTATATGGTACCAAGCCTTCACACCCATGATCCTTGCATGCGTAAAACAGGGCAGTCCCACCATAATTCCTATTGTTGAAATTTACATAGGGCAGAGCAGACATCCTTAAATCCCAGTAAGTGCCAGTAGGGCTTTAAGCCAATAATCCTAGTCCAGTGTTCCTTGTAGTTTAAGATCCTGCAGTTTGGGGCAGGTGTCCACAATAATCCCACTAGTTATCCACAGAGCTGATCAGACATCTGTTAAGTCCAAGTAAGTCATAAATCCAAGTAAGTCATCCCAGTTCCCAACAGTTGCCAAGTTGCAACTTCAAGGACTCTCTAGCTCTCTGAGATTTTCCAGCTCTGAGCAGTGTGCACATTGGTAAAGGATTAGCTCCATTAGCAGGGGTCTCACCTCACCTGCTTGGAGGCAGTCTATGTTCTCTTAACTGTAGCCAGTCTTTTGGGTGCAAAGGACTACGTGTGAGCTCTGCATCCAGAATGTGTCAGGTGTGGTTTCTCAGTTACCCCTGCCCCATCACCAGAATAAGGACACTCAGAAATATCTTGGGACTGAATTTCCAAGCTGTACAAAGAGAGCATGGAACAGTATAGAGAATGAGTATTTCAAGAGTTATTTTAAAAATCAAAATATTCCACAGAACATTTCAGCTTTTGAATATTTTTTAACAAACTGGATCAGTTAATTCCTAATTCCTGCAAAGTGTTGGTGGGCTAGAACTGAGCCCTGTGTGCCTGAAAAAGTTGTTTGAGGTATTGAAAAATAAGGACACCCTGCTGCAAATATTCCCCTTATTCCTTTGGATAGTTGTGTTTGCTAATGACTCTTGGGACTCTAGTGTCATGTGGGTCCTCAGAGACAGCAAGCTGAATGAGTACAGGATACTATAGCAAGGATGGTTGGGCAGAACCCTGATTCCCAATAACACCAAATTAACTTGCCTGATGGCTGTGATATCCTCAGGTTTCTTGATAAGTATGATGAGGTATTTTGCTGATTCAATGTTGCATTTTTTTCTTAGCTAACATTTCTTGAGTCAGAATATATTTTACTGTGACCACATCTTACAGCCACTGTTGGCCAAGGGCAGTCGTGATACAGTCACCATTCTCTGTACGAGTGTCAGCTTGATTGTTATTCTCTCTGTCAGGACTGCATCCCTGTGACAGGTCAGTCAACAAACCATGCTAGAGCATTACAGTAAGGATCCAGTTTTCAATTTGAGAACCTTCTACTGGCATCTGAAAAGATAATGAAAACACTGCCGTCAAAAGTTGCATAGTGATCGTCAGCACTTGGAAGAAAATTCAAGAATCAGTAGTAGAATGTTCTTTTCAAAGATGTTATCATGCAGGCCTGGTGGCAGACACCTGTCATCCTAGTGCTCTGGGATGAGCAGGAACATCACATATCTTAGATTTCCCTGGGCTACATAGTGAGTAGGAAGATCTTGATTCAAAAAAAAAAAATTTAAAAAGGGCTGAAGGGTAGCCCCTCCTTGTGAAGGTCTTGACTTCAGTTCCCAGTACAGCCCCCACCAAAAAAAGTATCAATATTTTGATATCACAGGGAATAATATTGAATGGAAAAAACTTTATACTATAGCTCTATATTAAAAGGTGATGTTAGAGATTCAGTTTTGAATGTGAAGATGTTCCATGAGTATGAAGCAATATGCTTGATTGGGGATTATAGACATAAATATATCTATGATATATAATAGTTATAATATATAGCTTAAGTATGATAAAATAGACATCTAAATAGTTTTACAAGTCTCAGTAGGTATAAAATCTTTTAAGTCATTAGCAAACACGATGTCAGTTTATTTGACAATATTTTTTCTTTGTTTAGTGATTCATAAAATATTAGAATCAGTGCCTTACATTTGAGGAAGTGACACACAAGCCCCTCCTTGTTTAAATTGGGACTTTTTCTATCTTGTAATTCTTCACAATAATATAACATGCAGTTTATGAATATTTTATAGCCAATAGTTTTTATTTCCTTAAAAGAAAAGGTATGGCATAGGTTAGTATCCATGAAGCATGTGCATCTGAGTTCTCCAGCTGTTGGATTCATATACAGACAATAGATAATGACAGAGCTCTTACTTTCTGTTTAATTTAAGAAATGGTAGGCAGAACCGTCAGGGGTGGGGGAACTTGTCTCTTTCTAAGTTGGGAAGCTGTCCCTAGATTCTCCCTGCTGATAAAGCTCCTTACTGCTCTGCGACTATTAGTTATGCTCATGGGTTAATGAGCAGTGTCTTCTGCAAATGAAAATGTACTGGCCTCTTCGCCAACAGACTTCTTAATTAACCTGCAGAAACACTTAGCCACAGAGTTAGCCGTGGTCTTGGAAATGAGTTATTTGGGTCTTTGGTCCTCTGCCACTCCCTTTACTCTCTCAGATTATTATGGGATCAGGAGCACATCATAATGTCCTACAGTAAGCAGGAATCTGAGGAACCGCTCATGGCATGTTGCTTTATTGCTGAAACTTGCTGCTGAGTCTTATCCTTAGATAACTAAGTTCTTCCTTAATAATTGTTTTAATTATCCCAGGCTTTTATTCCACAATGATACCTTTTCTCTCAAAGTGTTTTATCCTCACGGATAAGATCAGGGCCCTCCCTTAGAAAATTCACCGGGAAGCCTCAGAGACCTTTCCTGACCTTCACCCCCTGCCCACCCTCCTCATTCAGACTCAGGGAGTCCTGGGACAATGTGGCCTTCCTCCTCAAAGAACAGAAGTCAGGGCAGGGAGGGAGATCCATTCCTGTCACAAAATGCACACTTCCTATCGAATGCAAATTCTTCATTCGAAAAGGTTGACTAGAATGCTATTTTTACAAAAAGAATTCCAGTTTGTTAAATTTAGTATCATATGAAAAAAAAAAAAAAAAACCACTTTGACTCAAAAATAGCTTCTGGCTTTGGGTCCATGAAGTTTCCTTTGCTGTGAATTTGATGTGTTTTCATTCACAGTAACATTTGTGGTGGTTTTGGCCTGGGAACACACTTCTGTCTTCCTCCGCCTCTGACATACTTGTCCTTCCTTCTGAAGTAACTTTTATCATTGTAAGTTTTATCTTTGCAAACTGAGTGAGACCTGGGTTTAATTTTTAGTGTTTCAGTTTCTTCACCTGTTTTGCCTTTACTGTCAAAAAGTTGGACTGCCATTTTCCATTTCCGGCTCATTTCTTAGAAGAAGCCACATTTGCCAACCCCTTCAGACCCCCAAAGACACTGTCCTAAAATCTAAACTTCCTTGTTATTTTTCTGGCAACAGTTTGAAGTCTAGAAAGTTCACCAGTCTCCTTGGTCTCCTGATCGGCTTGTGGTCTCTTTGCTTCTCTACATGGTTCTTCCCTGGTCCCCAGAAACATATGGTTATCCAGCCCATTAGTGGCAAAGCTAAAATTTACAATTGCATTTGCCAGACTAGGGAAACTTCTTTTTTCTTGTGAGAGTCACATGAGGACCCCTGAGAGGGTGTGCCAGTTTTTTCAATTAAATATTCTTCTAAATTTTGGGTCAGCATATTTTTGCCAGAATTCTGCCAGAGGATAAGGACTTTATGACACATTGTTTCATAACAATGCAAATAGTGAAAAACTTCTCTGTGGAGCACATTTTCCTGGTACAAGATGAAACAAAGTAGCCATCATCTAAGAGGTGGGTGGTGGTGCAGGGTAACATGCTTTCAGGTTGCAGACACTCAAACTATAGACCCCCTCAAATAATCTCACTTATGTAATATATGATGGAAAAATGTCACCATTACATTTAATCAATTGATGAAGTTTCTCATAAATGACTATAGAACAAGAGCAGCATATACAGCCCAGATTTGTTAAATTCAGGAGTCTCACGTGCATCCCGTGATGAGCCGTTCCTCTTGTGAGTCCTCCAGTTCCAGCAAGTGCTCAGAGGTCTTGAAAAATGCAGCCATAACTTAATGCTGTGTGAGTTGCTTTCAGAGTAATATCGGCTGCTAAATATTTTGAACTTGCTCCATTAGGAGGAAGCAAAACCCTAGGAGAACTCACTCACTCAGCCACCCTAGGAAACAAATCAAATAACACATTTGGAAGAAATTTTATGTGGCTTTTGACACATTTGCTCATTATCTCTTTAATATTTTCTGGGCTGTGAACAGTGATTAGTATATTAATTCTTGGATGGTTTGCTTGACTGAGTTATGATGCTTCTAGGAACAGTAAGCAGAGATCACTCTATCCAGCTGGATCAGTTTCTTATCTGTCATGCTGTGCGTGTCTTCTCCTCCCTGTCATAGTCTGGTGTCTCTGCACTGTGTAGACCAGAGGGTATTCACCCTAATGTCAAGGAAATTTGAAATTATAGGAAAAAATTTGGTGTTTTAAAACAATAAAAAATTGGGAAGTGGACATTGAGAGAGAGGGAGGAGAGGAAAAGAAATAGGAGAGGTGGAGAGAAAAGAGAGAAAAATCATAGTTTTATTAGTTTCTCAAAGGTGCTGTGACCACTGGGATAACAAGCTTCGATTATAAAAGTAATTATTAAATGAATTATTTCTTTTCTCCTGGCTGCATGAGATTCTATCTATGGATGATATTTATTGAGCTCAGACGCTCTTTCAGGCTCTAGGGATGCCTCAGCGAACAAAACTAAGTGCTTTCTTCTCATCCTAGATACTGACACTGAAGTGGAAGAGAGGAAAATAATAAAAAAGAGGCAGTTCAAGAGCTTGCTAACAATAATGGAGAGCGATTTTGCCATTCAAGATGGATTCTTATTGTCAGCGTTATGTGGTTCTCTTCTTTTTTTTTTTTTATTTGTATTTATTTGTTTGTATAAAAAAACTTTGTGGGCATCTCTCCTCTTAAAGACATCTGGGAATCCCATGGCATTTCTTTGTCATTCTACTCACTAGGTTTGTGCAGATGCCCAGGTAGTCCCCAGCCTACGTGCCAGTCTGTCAAGCCTCCGGCTGCTGCACACAACACGGAGCTCACACACAATCCATCCGCATTGACCGAGGGGAAATGAGAGACGTGGACCTTGACAAGTTCTGCTGCATCCAAAAAATGAAATTGATTTAGGCCACTAAAAAACTCCAAGCTCTTTCATTAATAGGCCTTGGGAAACCACAGTAAATCAGCCTATTAGGGTGCAACAGGGGTGCAAATTGGTGTCTCAGTTAATGTAGATAAAGATTTCAGTGTGTGCTGCATAGATCAAAAATCTAACACACGCTGCTTGCGGAGTTTTAATGAATACAAAAAGCTCAATCGCTGAAAACCAACACGACCCAGGCATTATTTCACTTCGCTGTCAATAAAATTGTCTCTTATTTTATTTTCTAATGGTTTATCAATACTGGTAATTTGTTGCCGGTTATAAAAGGGAGAATGGGGGAGGGAAAGGAATTGAAATAAGTCCTGCTTACTAGAAAAGAGCTAGCTCAGCCATTTTGTTCTGCTCCATCAGTGGAGGATCAGATGATGTGGGTCGGTGAAGTCTCTATTTCTTTCCCAGATGCCAGACATCACGTTTTCTA
>PVIR01027053.1:0-23305 GCA_004026965.1 Petromus typicus
AGTAGTAATTTCTCCGTTCTCATTCCTAATAGCATAGATATGAGCCTTTTCCTTCCTTTGTTTAATGAGGTTGGCTAAGGGTCTATCAATTTTGTTTATCCTCTCAAAGAACCAACTTTTGGATTCATTGATTTTTTGAACCGTTCTCTTGGTTTCTATTGCATTAATTTCTGCCCTGATCCTTATAATTTCTTGCCTATTGTGAGCTTCGGGTTTGTTTTGCTCTTCTCTTTCTAGTCGCTTGAGGTTCAGCATTAAATTGCTTATTTGAGCTTGCTTCATTTTCTGGATGTAGGCTTTCACTGCTATGAAATTTCCTCATAGAACTGCTTTCATTGTGTCCCATAAATTTCTATATGTTGTACTGGGGTTATCATTTAGTTGTAAGAACTGCTCAATTTCTTCTCTAATTTCTTCTGTGACCCAATGGTTGGTCAGCAGAGTGTTGTTCAATTTCCATGTGTTTGTGAAGATACTGGGCTTTCCTTTGCTATTCAGCTCCAATTTCAGGGCACTATGGCCCGACAGTATACAAGGGATAACTTCAATCCCTTTATATTTGCTTAAACCTGTCCTATGAACGAGCACATAGTCTGTTTTGGAGAATGATCCATGAGCAGCTAAGAAGAATGTAAATTCTGACTTTGTGGGGTGAAATACTCTGTAGGCATCTAGTAAGTCCATTTGCTGAAGAGTCTGGTTGAGCTCAAGGATTTCCTTAGTGACTTTTTCTTCAGTCGATCTGTCTCTTTGTGACAGTGGGGTATTGAGGTCCCCTACTATTATTGCATTGGAGTTTATCTCATTTTTCAAGTCCATTAATATTTGTTTTATATAGTTGGGTGCATTAGAATTTGGAGCATAGATATTTAAGATTGTGATTTCTGTGTCTTGGATTTTTTCTTGAAGTAGAAGATAGTGTCCATCTTTATCTCTCTTTATCAGTTTTGGTTTGAAGTCTATTCTGTCTGCAAATAAAATTGCCACTCCTGCTTTCTTGCTGTTTCCTGTCACATGGACTATTGTTTTCCATCCCTTTACTTTTAGTCCATGGGTTTCTTTTTGAATTAGTTGTGTTTCTTGTATGCAGCAGATTGTAGGATCTTGCTTTTTGATCCACTCTGCCAGTCTATATCTCTTAATTGGTGCGTTGAGTCCATTGACATTAATGGTTATGACTGATACAGGTAAATTTAGTGCTGCCATGTTTTCCTGTTCTTGGGTGTGTTATTCTACTTTTGCCCTTTTCCCATCAGTTTCTTGTTTGGTCCCATGGGTTGACTCGGTTAGGTCTCATGGATTTGTAACTTTCCTTATTTTTCTCCAAGATATTCTTTAAAATGTTTCGGAGCACAGGTTTCATATTTGTTAAGTTTTTTAGGTGTTCTTTGTCATGAAAGTATTTTATTTCCCCATCAATTTTGAAGGATAGTTTTGCAGGATACATTAGTCTGGGTTGGAAGTTGTTTTCGTTTAGGGCTTGGAAGACCTCACTCCAGGCTCTTCTTGCATTGAGTGTTTGAGTTGAGAAGTCCGCTGTGATCCTGACAGGCTTCCCTTTGAATGTAACTGTTTTCTTTTCTCTGGCTGCTTTCAGTATTTCATTCTTTTTTTTGATATTTGGGACTTTTATGATGATATGCCTAGGTGTAGATTTTTTTCATGTCACGGGCATGTGGCATTCTGTATGCTTCATCTATTTGTATATTCAATTCTTTACCTTTTTCTATGAAGTTTTCTGCCATTATCTGTGTGAATAGCTTTTGGATGTCTTTAGCATTGTCTCCTGCTTCCTCAGTGACTCTAATCAATCTTCCATTATTCTTCTTTGAATCATCTTGGAGCTGTTGGATTGACTTTTCATTATCGCTTGCTTTTTTCCATAGATTATGCCTTTCCAGTTCATTGGTTGAGATCCTGTCTTCTAGGTCTGAAATTCAGTCTTCTGCCAAATTCATTCTGTTGCGCAAATTTTCATTTTCTTTCTTAATTTCCTAGGCTTCTGCTTGTAGGTGTTTAAAAGGTTCCATTGCTTTTGGTATCTTGGATTCTATCAACTCGATGATTTCCTCTTTAGCTTTATTAATCATCATGTTGACAGTGTCCAATATCTCTGCTTTCATCTCAGAGATCAGTTCTGATTTCCATTTTACTAGATCTGCTTTGGTTACCATTTCCGAGGACCCTGGAGACTGGCCTTCAGACTTCTCTATTTCCCTTCCCCCGGTGTTACTTTGAAGTGAGGATCTTTGTATCTGAGACTTTGAGTGTTTCCACATCTCTGACCTGCCCTGTTTTCTGGTGATGTTTGTTGCAAGTCTCTTTCCTCCTAATAGTTAGGAACCTTTAAATAGCAGTGTTTCCTGGGTTGTTCTTTGCAGTCTGTTTTGGGACCTAAAGAAAAACCCCTAGTTCTGGCACACCATATGAGCCACTCAATCAATACAGTTAGAACACCTTCTCCCATCTGCTTTAGAGGCAGGAAGGCTCTGGCTCCTGCACTGCTACAATGGTGCTGCCTGAGGTTCCAATGGGCCCACCTGCTCACCAATACAGAGTCTCTGGGCTTACTTGTGCAGTTGGCCTGGAGGCCAGTAGGCTGTAGGCTCTGTGCAGCTGCAATGGTAGGGGCTGATGTTCCAACAGGCCCACCTACTCACCAATATAAGGTGACTGGATGTGCTTCTGAAGTTCCCGTGGAGAAAGTCAGACTCTGACCTGCTAACCTCAGTCCCTGGGCACTCTTCTGGCATGGGCATGGAGACCAGTAAGCTCCAACCCCAGCGCAGATTCAGTGGCACAGTCGCCGTTTTCCGAGCTGCCCGCTGCTAACCTCAGTCCCTGGGCATTCTTCCGTCACTGGCCTGGAGGCCAGTAAGCTCTCAGCATGAATGTTTTTATCCCAGAAGTGTGCCTTAAATTATTTCCACTATTTCTTTGATTCTGTAGGATTTTGCAGCTCCTCAATCCATTACTTTCCTTCCTTTTGTTTTACCTAATTCCACCCATTTTAATGAATTATAAATGTTTTACTGCTACTTTTAAAAAAAATCAAGATTTGCTTAGAGATACTCAATGTTTTTCCTACCAGTGTTGTTTATTTTTTCCCAAATTAAGGCTATTTTAATGTTAATTATTTTCTTTCCTCCTGAAGAACTCCTTTACTTCTTTTAAGGTGAACCATCATAATTTTGTTAAATGTTTGTCTAAAACAGATCTTTATTATGCCCTAGTTTTAGAAGAATATTTTTGTTGTGCATAAAATGGTAGGTTAGCATTTCTTTACTTTCACTACTTAATGTTATGGGAAGGAACATATTTTTATTTTTAGATGTTTGCTTTATCTCTGATGAATTTGCTGGCTGGAATTAAATACCCCAACACACAGGAAATAAACAATGTCTAACCTCCAGGTATTCTCTGGGCAACACTCATTACTTCCTGACCTCATTTTCTTCCCTTTTAAATTAATCCATCAACTAGTTCATAGTTTACACTCATATCTGATGTGTTATATGTTATATTTATTTGAAGTTTTATAGAACAGCTTCACCTCTACAGTAGCCCTAAGAATATTTGATAAATTCTTTTAAAAAAAAAAAAGTAGCCCTAATATGTCCTGGTAATTCAAGTATGTAGAGAAAAATCTCAGGTGAAATTAAACTTAGTAAAACTTGGATAGAATCATATCTTATTGTATTATGTTGCTAAAAAGACAAAATCAAAATCAAATTCTGTATTACTGCTCATTAGTTTTTGATCCTTGATTAATAATCTTAATCAAGTCCTAAGTGAAAGTTAATTAAAATGGGAATATAGTTCTGTTGTCTCTTGTAGCAAGCACTAAATTTAATATTGTAAAACGCTGTCCAAAGGGAGCAGAAGAAAAAATAAACACATTTTGTTGTTTCAGGTGTAAATTGTTGAAAGAAAGAAATGATAAATACTTACACGCTATGGTTATAAGAAGTGATTAACTTAGTCGCATCATAAAAGACCATCATAACACACCCACATGTTCTCTGTGAGACGCCTGAGAAATAGGAAGTCCACTTCGGCTGCTGAGACCCCAAGGATCTCTGTCCGGAGATGCTCCTAACTTCTGAATGGCCCATGTTGAAGGCTGTCACAGCCCTTGACATGAAAGGATTCGATGTAAAGAATAGCTTTTTAGTTCATGTAGGGTAAAGTAGCCTACAAATTTATTAAAATCCACATGAAGAATCCTCAAAACAATTTTAAGGTACAGCGTTGCAAACTTTGAATAAAAAAAATCATGTTATCTAATTCTGTGAACTTTTTCTCTTAAAGTTTGAAATAGATGGAGTTTGGATGCTCACAAATCCATAGACTGACTGGAAAATACCCGAAGAGGACATTGTCTCTCACCTCTTCCCTCCGGTGATGATAAAATTCAGGCTCAGAAACCTGGGTTCAGATAAAAACAAATCTGGACTTAGGGAGAAGCTTTTTGTTTGGAAGAAAGACTCTTGCAATAGGGAGAGTGCTCTGATCAAAAGGATCTGAAAATGTCTTGAAGTCAAAGAGAAAAAAGGTTTTCTTTTCTAGGGTGAAGGAGGGGCACACTGAGATAGGCAGAGTCTGTGGAAAGGAAACTGGACAATCTCTGGGAAATGCTCAGAGTTCTGACAGGAAAGTGTCCCATTGTGTCAGCCATTCCCGGAGGGGCTGATAAGGGGGCATATTTGACATTTTTCTGTGTTTGTTCAGAGTTGGGGCCTGTGGAGTTTAGAAGCCTTCAGGAAAGCAAGGAGCTGATTAAAGTTTGGTCAAGGAGAATCAAAAGGAAAGAAGTAGGGAATGATGGAGGTTTGGTTATTGGAGTGAGGTTGGCCACAAACTTCAGCCTCATCCATAGTGCCCATTGCTTCCTACATGACCTTTCCACTCACTGTGTTATGAATGCTCCAGGGAAGAAAGCTTCTTCGCTTTGCTTTTGTCTCTATTTTCTCTTTTTATTCTGCAGCATCATTTTTAAAAACTTCCTCAAGATTCCTAACCAACACTAAACTGTGAGACCCCACCTTTCACAGACTCAGAGTTATAAAATGAAAGCCTGGCTTTGAGAAGAGTGCTCTGGGGCACCCTGCTGGAGAAGGAGAAATGTAGTCCAGGGTGTTGATTATCTAGGATTTAGTTCACAAGGCTCAGTTACCCAGGTACAGAAGGGCTGGTGCAGACATGATTCAAGGAGGCCTGGCTACTGCTCTACTTGGTGGTAGACCTTGGCATCTATCACATGGTGCTGGTTTCACAGGCATGCAAATGCAAGAGTTGTGGGTCAGGAAGGCTTTCTTCCAGATTTCAGAAGGACTGAGGAGATAGGCAGTGTGAGGCCTGTGTGTGAAGCTGTGAGTGTGAAGCCAAAATCATAGCGTAGAGCCCAGAGTGTTGGGAAGCCAGGAGCGTGGGACATCTGATGAAAGCGGTAAGCAGTGAGAAAAACCCTGGCCAGGGATCAGCCTGGGAACTAGAGCCAACAGGTGTGCATAGAGTGGGACCATCCCAGTTTGCCCGGGGTGCTGGGCACAGAACTACAGGATTTAATGTTTACCCTGCTGGGTTTCAGTCGTACTTTGGTCTCATTCTTTTCTACCTCTCATATTTCCCTATTTGGGCCTGGAATATATTTATTTATTTATTTGTAGTACCAGGGATTGAACTTGGGCCCTTGTGCTTGCAAAGTACATGCAGTACCACTTGAACAAATCTCTGGCCCTTTCTTTGTATTGATAGTGTTAACTTTATTTATTTATTTATTTTTTAGTTGTATGGGGTCTTACACCCGAGAGTATGCTTTAAATCTCAGAGGAGATTTGGGACTTGGACTTTTCAGCAGTGGTGGAACTGTTAGGATATTGGCAACTCTCAGAGATGCATTTTGCATAAAAGGATACACGTGAGCCTTTTGGCAATCAGGGACAGAATTTTGTAATTTAAATCTGCTTGTCCTCCAAAGCTTTATGTGCTCATAGGTGGGGCTTTGAGGAGATGAGTGGATTGTGGGGCTTCTAACTGGCTTCTTGTTGAGAATTGGGGTCTGGTTAGAAGAGACAGGTCACAGAGGGCCTAGCCTGGAGGGTCTATTTCTCTTTCCTGATCCTTTTTGATTCCTGCCTTTCTTGTCATGAGCAACTTTCCTGTGCCAGGCCTCTCTGCCATGCCACCCTGCCTTGGAGCCAGGTCATTATGAATCTTCTACAAATTGTGAGCCCAAAATAAACCTCCGCTCCTTCAATTTGTGAGTGTTGGGTATCTTGTCCAAGCAACAAGAAAATAACTAAGAAACATCCACTAAGACCTTTTTCAGTTTTTTAAAAAAATAAAACAATAAATTTGGGGTTCCCTACTCTTTAAAACTGCACGCATGGCAGGAGAAGTGATCTAAATAAATTTATAGTTTTAATACACTGTGATGATTATGAAAGGTCCCTAATTGTAACCCTAACCTAATTGTAACTTTAATCTAGTAATTCTCAACAAGAGATATTTTTTCCCTCAAGGGACAGATGACAGTAGGTGAAGACGTATTTAATGCCATGACTGGGGGCATCTTGGCATCCAGTTTTCTGAGGTTATGGAAGATGGAGGTGCCCAAATATCCCCTGCTGTGACCCAGGGCAGCACCCTCACCCCATGGCCAAGAGTCACCCAGCTCCAAATGTCAATGTGCCGAGGACAAGAAACACAGACCCAATGACATAGCTATGTGTGTTGGAAGTACAGGTGACACAGATATACCTGTGGAAAACGCACGGAAACTCTTGATAGGTGTGTTGTGCAGATAAATAGGTTCCTACACTGTGCAGGGAGAGGAGCAGGTAGTGTCGAATATCTCCATCTTTCTCATCCTCACTACTTAATTTGGAAATTTGGAACTAATTAGGATCCTTGTTATCACAAAAAGACTAAGAATATTTGAACTGAAAGGGTTTAGTGACTTTTCTGAAATTTTACCATTTCTACATGTAACCTAAACATGAGTGTATAGGGTGAAAAAGGAGAGGATTTAACCCCCTTCTTCTTAAAACAAGTATTTACAGTGGAAATGAGTTTTATATGAGCCAACTTCTACTAGTGAAATGGGAATTTTTCAGAAAGGGAAACTAGAATCTTAATTCAACAGCGAGTCCTGAACTTTTAAACAAGTAACTGGGTGTGTAGCAAATCAGCTTCAAAATAAACTATCTTCAAAGTGTCATTTGATATGAAAGAGATTTTTGTTGTTGTTGTTGTTGGGAAACATATGTATTGTGAGGTTAACTTCAAAGAAAGCTCTGCCCTTTTTACTTTGGAGTATTAGTGCTTGAATTGGCCACGAGAAACATACTGACATCTGCATCACGGTATCTATATCCCCTCCTCGAACTTCACATCCTTTTTAGGAAGGAGGAAGAATTCAGCCCCCAATTCCTATAGCTTCTCACTGAGAGGGTCACTCTGCCCAAGCAGGAAGCCCCAAAGGAAGCTCACAGTGTGAACCCAGGCATAGACCTAGAAGCTTTCATCTCCCAAAGGCCCTGCTAGGTCACCCAGGTCTTTGTATTTCTCCAGTGGGACAAAGTGCAATATCATAGGTGCATCTGTAGATGAGGATTACTAAAGCCAGCACACACCAGTCCCTCCTAGGAAAGAAATAAAGACAGAGGTGCTCAAGTATCCCCTGTGAGAGCCTGCTGGGGCCTTGCCATCTGGAAGGAAGAGCTCTTTGGCTTGAAGCTCTCTTGACTGAGATGCCCTGGCATGATAAAGTAGCTCTATGAACAGTTAGCTTTTGATTTTCTCTGACTACTGCCTGAGAAAGACACATGTATATAATGATCAGTCCACGTCTATGTGTATGCATGGCGTGTTATCAGGCCAGAGCTGCTGTGCTCCTTGTCCTATCCTATATCACATCTTATCTTATCTGATCCCTTTCTAGTCTTTGATTTTAAAATTCTGTTGAGCAACTCCCCAGATGGAATGCAAGATCTGTAATCTGCACAGGGCCAGAGAGAAGGTCTTTTGGATTCCTAGGCCACCTATGCTTCTTTGTTTGGGTCATTCTTTTACAAGCCTTGTTACATTTTTTTTCCCTCAACAACTTAAAAATGTACAACAGTTAGTCATGGTGGTCCATGAGTCCACATTTGTTCACTTCTTATCAGTGATCTGCAAACCACACTTTTAAGCCTAGAGGAAATGAAAGATTAGAAAGAGGAGTGTAGACAGTTCAGTCTAAAGCCTTCTAACTGTTTATGGCCAAACTGTATATGGACACTGAATTTGGAGCCTCGGCAGAGAGAAAACTTTGTCTTCCATGTTTGCCTTCATCAGTCTATATCATTTACTGTCTTCTTTAAGTTTTATGACAAGTCTATTTGGTCCTCAATGTGCAAATTACTACCACAGAATTATTTGAGATTATAATTTGAAAGCTCTATTACTTTATTCTGTTTACGAAAATTAAATAATAAAAATATCTGCTTTTTTACTCAAGATATTAGTATATAAAAATACTTCTATACATGATCTGAAAAACATTTATGTGAAATAAGTTAGTAAGCATTGTTTCAGCATCTTAGGATGAGAGTGGCTTGCTAGAGTTTTAATTGTTTTGCCCATTGGCAAGTAATGGATAGAAAATGGAGCCAGTGTCTGTCCACTTGCTCACCTGGTCTCTCCTTTGTAAATAGTGAAAAGGCCACATTTACATTTACGATGCACACTAGTCCTACCTTTGGTCTCATAATACCAGGTCTTACAGTCTTTCTTTTCATAAGACTGTGTAGAATTGAACTGCTGCAATAGAGTAACTCACAGACAGCCTTAGTTTTTCTTCCATGGAATATCTTCACCACACAGAGTGCGTTTTCTGCACAGTGACAAGATACAGAGATGGATACCAACCTGCCAAGTGTGTGAGGAGGGCACCTGATGCTTCATCACAGACAAAGGACTTTGGGATGGTATTTTACAATCTCATACGATTTGAACATAGTTCCAAACCTGACTAAAGCCTGCCATGGAAAAAGTCCACCCCAGGGACAGTGAAAGAGACACCAAGAGAAGTAGCATCCCCCAAACCTTGGAACCACTGCATTCTTCAGAGCCACATTTTCAGTGGGTGGGCTGCCCAGCTGGCATATTCCCAGGACTGGTGAAGGATTTCTGCTGAACTGTTCCAGGATCATCATAAGCTTCTCAAAGGGCAGCATCCTTTCCTGGTGGAGCTTGCAAGTGCCTTGGAGGAATTTTTTTGCTGGATTCTGGTCAAAAACGTTCCTCTTCAGCACTGGTAGAAAAACTGAGAGGAAGAAAGCCACAGAGACATGATTTCTGCTGAACTACCCCGTGATCCTCCTGAACACCCCCAAGGACAGCATCCTGTCCCGGTGGCCTCGGAGGAACTTCTTGGCCGGCATTTGCATGGAAAAACATGCTCTTCTGAGGCATTGGTAGAAACAGTGAGAAAAGGAAGGCCACAGTGACAGAGATCAACGTCATGACATTGAGGTAAAAGTATGACAGGTTCGCCAAGGACACCAAGAGCTGGGCCAGCACCGCGGCCGCAGTGTAGGCCACCAGCATGACGCTGCGACAGTAGCCGCTCACCCTCTGGTAGTGCTCAGGGCTGACCACGCTGTATATGTAGGAGTAGTAGGCCACCTCGGTGGCTGAGACGATCCCAAAGACGAACTCGACAGCCTGCATGGCTCCTACTCCTTGGCCAAACAAGAGCTGTGTAGCTGTGTAAAACTTTACTCTCACTTTGCCTGCCTCTGAGGGGTAGTCGCTCACCTGGGGAAAGAAGCATTTCAGCTCTGGTTCTGTGAAAGGCTCTGATGTCTAAATCCTGCCTCGTGAAATCTCCCAGCTAGACCAGTTTGCACCTAATGGCATCAGCCAGGTCACGATGAAGCTGATGGCTCATAAGAGGATGACAGGCTTGTAGTGCACGTAGTCAGTGAGGACAAAGACAGGGAGCAGCAGGGCCAGGTGGGAGTATGTCCAAGATACATTATGTGCTTATATGAAAAATACCACATCGAAAACCAATATTTGAAATAAAAACAAATTTTCCAGAAAGAATGTGTCCCAAGTGGAAAGATGTGTCTTGCAATCTGGAAGATTAAATGGGGAGAGTTCGAGGATGAAGAAGAAAGGTTCAGGAACTGAGGGTCTGATCTTACCACGCTTGAGACGATGTGTGTCAATCTCAGGACCCACACGTTGGCTCCAGATGAAGTGAGTCCAATTTCATACTTTAGCTGAAGTTTTGAAAAAACATTAAAAAGAAATGGAAAGCCAAAATTCAAAGACGAGGCTAGGTGCACTGGCACATGTCTGTGAGCCCAGCACTCGGGAGCTACGAGAAGAGGACTGCTATAAGTTCAAGGCTGGCCTGGGCTATGTACTGAGACCTTGTATCAAAAACACTTGCAAGGACAGAGCCAGGGATTTAGATCAGTGGTTCCAGTGCCTTCCCTGCAAGCCCCAGGGCCTGAGTTCCTCCCTGGTAACCAAATACAACAATACCAGGTGTGGTGACTCTTGCCCACCAGCAATCAGTACCACAAACCACAGTGCCAGGCATGGTGGCTCGTGCCTGTAATCCATGGCTCAGGAGGCAGAGGCAGGAGGACTGCTGAATTTGAGGCTGAGTTCAGGACCAGCCTGAACTACAAAGTAAAACCCTGTCTCAAAAAAATATTGCAAGGGTGTCAGATATTCATAACAAGTGGATTCATACCTCCAAGTGTTGAAGAAATGAGCAGTTATTTTTGTTAGTGGAGTGACATGTTTTTTAAGTTTTTGAAAATACAATTTGACCTGTATAAGCGATGGTGAGTGGAGAGGAGACCAGACCACTAAGCTAATCTTTTCATATGTGGTTTCCAGGACAATCTAGAGCTGCGCAGACCCAGCTGCCTGGGAGAATTAACAAAATAGTTCATGTTTCTTCACAGTTGGAAGTGAAAGGGCAGCCGGATGCTCCAGTACGACGCTGGCCTTCTTACCTGGGTACACGTCGGCACATGCGTGAACACGCCACTGGGGTTTTGTCCAGGTGATCCGGGAAATATGCAGCAAAGAACTATTTTGAACTCAGTGTCAGAAATAAATGTATTGGGGTCAATCATCTGTTTTTACACATTCTTGAATTTATTTTATTGGGCTATCTGAGAAATTCTTAGCTCTCCGTTCAAATCAGTCTTAGTCACAGCTTCTGAGAGGACCCTGGGGTATGAACCAATTGCTCAACCCCATCCGTAGTACCTGATTATTTCAGGTTCCATAAGGGACATGGATAGAGAGAAGATGACATAACAGAGGCTGGGGTAGACTCTCTTCAGTCCTTGTCTTTTCTGACTTTCATGACCTCTGAAAGAAACCTGCTAATTTACAGATTCTGAGAATATCCTTCCGTCAGTTCTAACCTGTGCCCCGACTCTGGGAATCCCAGGGAGGTTTTTACTTAAGTGTTACTGAAGTTTGGTAGAACTTTACTCTCACTTTGCCTGCCTCTGAGGGGTAGTCGCTCACCTGGGGAAAGAAGCATTTCAGCTCTGGTTCTGTGAAAGGCTCTGATGTCTAAATCCTGCCTCGTGGTATCTCCCAGCTAGACCAGTTTGCACCTAATGGCATCCAAGGTGGATGTGCATTTGTGTTTATTGTGAGGAATAATGGTAGATTGGTTTATGAAGCAAAATTTCCATGGAGAAGAATGGGAGACTACAGATGGGCCTAAGACAGAGAAAAAATTACCTTATGATTTTACCGTTGCCTGAATAACCAACTGAAAACTCAAGTTAGTGGATTATTTGCCCAAAGAAAATGAACCAGTAGAGTTTGTTTGTTTGTTTGTTTGTTTTTTGATCTAGTTATTGCTCAGCAGTTCTCAAGACTTATCAGATTTTCCTGGAAGGTTTGTTTAAAAATGGACAATAGGAGTGGGGTGAGGTCAGAGAATTGACTTTTCTATCAAATTTCTAGATGATGCTGATGTGCTGGTCTACGGACCACAAGCTCAGAACCACTGGGTTAAAGGTGTCTTTGAATCAGATCCTCTCATTGGAGTAAAAGTTAAAAACTCCATTAATATTTATAGACGAAGAAGGGGGTATCTTCAGAGGACCTCTACATGCTTTTCAGTAGCTTTCCCTTGCCTCCCCTCCACCCCAATCTTATATTATTCTCTACTTCTATTCTAAAGTAAGGGATGGGGGGAATCACTTATGAAAAACTATTTTGAAATATGGCCCATGTAATCAAGCTAATCCTACTGTAGTCTTTTGGATCCAGAACAACACAAAACAAAAACCAGGGGATCTTTCCTGAGGCAGAGATCTTGGGGTGAAAGTGACAAGGCAAGATTAGTAGATTCTAGACACTGTCATGGACAGACATACTTTCTAAGCAAATATCTGTATTATACTTTTGTCATGGGCTTATTAGCATGTAATGATTGGAGAAGTAGAAATTCCTTTTAATGAATAATTAAATATGGAAACTAAAACATCCTTTGTGGAATAGGGATTTATAAACAGATTCTTTGCTTCTTAACTACTAAGTACTTAAGCCCAAGTGAACCTTTAGCATAAATAATCTAAATTAATTTGAACTGTCATCCATCTAGGTCCTTTTATTGTTTTAATACAGCAACTATTCCTAGAAGAAGAGTCCCATGACCTGGAAATATGATGTGAAATTGGATGAAATTAAAACACAACACTGAGGAAGTTTTCTGGGTTGTTATTTAATCATTGTTCCTCTTTCTTTCATTTACATTCATTTCCTCTTTTTCATTTACATCACTAATACTGAAAAATGAAAACTTGTGTTAAGAATAGTAAACCTTGAGGCTGCCTATGGGCAAAGGCAGTTCTGGAACACGTGTCTCACCCAGTCCTTGGCCACCTCCTGTGACACTCCCTGACCTTCTCTCATTCCTGCCCCTCTTTCTGTGATGACCCATCTCATTCAGGCTCTGGCAGGATGCTGCGGTCTGGAAGGTAACAACGTGCATTTGAGCTAGAAAATAAGTCCAAACCCTTCTCTGCTCCTTACACACAGGCGCCCTGTGGCAGGTTGTTAGACCTCTTTCTACTTCAGATTCCTCATCCATACAGTGGAGGCATGACATGCCGTGAGGATTACACACATGAACATGCAGAGCAGCGCCTAGCACAAACTATGACCCTGGCGAGTGTGAGCTGTATAATGTGCAGTACTGATGGTTTTGAAAGGAATTGATGTATTAATAATCATATTTTCCCCATTAGCTTGAGAGCTATGTGGGAGCATCAGCTTTGCACGCCCAGGGTCTGTCCCAATATCTGATGCATCAGAAGCATTCGGCAGCAGAGATGAAATATCTCTTATCAGGAGGCCAAAGGAAACAGTGGGTGTTTTAGGTTTTTATGCTGGAAATACAGTAACTCTTGACGTTAGGAGCCACTTGGTAAAAGTAGAGCATCACCTCAGAAGGGAGGATTGCTAGGTTTGCCTACATTAAGGAATCCTTCATAAGTAGTCAAATGGAGGAAATTTTCTAGGGCAAATCTCCAGAATTTCTATTATTCTGGTTAGCCTGAGCACCAAGTTTGCCCCCTGCTGGCATTTTCTTTTACTGTCAGAAGATAGTCATTATTTTTATCTGTCAGTATTCTGTGTATTCTCTTTGAATAGAAGAACTTTCTTTATGGCTTATGGAAAACTAATGACTATTTCAGACAAAATTTGAAAACATAAAAGGTACAGTATTCTTTGATTATTTGATCTCCCTGAAATTGAATAGACCAAAAACTAGATGTGAAAGATCCAAGCAATGTTTTGATAGGGCTCTCTAATTTCAAAGCATTTTTCTGTTTTTAAAACTAATGGTGGAGTTGTAACCAAAAAAATTCAGTCACTGAAGTTCAGCTGCAGATCATCCTGCTGGATATTTAATATTTCAGGCAGATAGCAGTTTTTAGTTAATTTTTAACCTGTTGTTTCAAAGGTCATTGGAAAATCAGTTAAAATGTTACCAGACAAATGCCATGATTTACTCCTAATTATGTTAAAATGTGAATTCCTAGCCTTGCCCAGGACTTTGCATGCACTGAAAACAGTGGACTTTTGATCAGGAAGTTGGTCCATCTGAGCACTGTTTCAGCAAAAGAGTCCCAGAGCCTGGGGGAGCTGTGTAGCTGGTGCTTGCTCCCAGCAGATGGGCAACTTGTAGCGCTCTGACTCTTACTGTGATTGCTTTTCCAGGTGTATGAAACCCTAGCTGTCTGACATTCTTAATGCTTTTGAGGACCATTGATTAAAGAAAGATGAAAAACTATTCACTTTACTATTTGTAGGAAGTAAGTGAATTCAATGGGAGAGGATTCAGGCAGCATCTAACACAACAAATCCTGTGTTTTGCTTTGAGAATCTGATACAGACCCAGCTGCCTGGAAATTTTAAGGTCCAGTGAATTGCTGATAAAATAAACCTTATCACATCAGACCTAGTTAATTTGGATTGTTGATTATTTCTATGAAATGAATAACCAGTTACCAGTTTGTATCATGAGAATGAGCAGAAATTAAAAGCTTTATTTATAGTTTAACTAAAGGTTGCAAAAGAACTTTTCATTAAGGAATTACATCATCTGAAATTATTGTCGGTTTGGACTTACATAAGAGAACTTGCAAATCATCCAGCTGTTTTTAAAAATTATACATTTACAGCTATGCACTGTGGGGAACACTTAGGCCCCTGAGAGAATACAATCTGTCCCCACTGTACTCCCCCTTTGAGATAGCTGGCCAATTCATATAGAGGATGCTCTACATAGTCTAAGTTCACATATATTTACTGTATGTACTTTTAAAAGAATTGAAAGGAAATGATCTCTATATCTAGATCATCCTGACCCAGTATTAAAAGTATTTTGTTCAGATTACTTAATTCAGCATTTTAGCCAACATTTTCCATATGCCCCTTCTTACTAGTAATGTTGGTTAATACACACTGATCACATAGCCTTGTTATTTTTGATAATGATGAGGCTAACATTCTCCCAGTTCATTCTTAGTGGTCATACTTGCTATTTAGAGGATATGAACTAAGATCAAGATGATTCATTCAACAGAATGTTTCTTAGACTCCCAAGGAATCAGAGACCAGTGAATTGTTTGATAGCAACTCTGACAATGGAAAGTAGGTGCTTCTTTGAGAGCTGCAAAAGATATGTAGATGTGGCTTCAGTACTGTGTCATGGGTGGAGCACAAAACATTTTGAAGCATTGAGAAAAAGCCTAGATAACCTTTAAGAAGTGCAGACATCAAAGCAATTCCAGTGAGAGCTCAGAACGAAGTTAGGATAGACATAGAGAAAGTTTCTTTTGGTGTAGAGAATGCACATATCATCGTGAACAGAATGTCGCTAGCATTATAAACATCAAAGAAACTTTGGGTGAGGCCTTGGTGCAATGGAGAAAAATGTTATTGGGTGCTGAAAGAAAGATGACCTTGGCTCTGAAGTAAGTGAACTTGGCTGAATTATGTGCTACCACTGGAAGCAAAGTGAAACTTGTATGTGATGATGAACTTGCACATTTCCTGGGCAAATTTGAAGATTGAATGTGGAAGGCTGATTTCCCCCAACTGATCACAGTGAAGCATAAGAAAAGAGAGAGGCAGAACCAGAAGGAATATACTCGTGGTGCTTTGGAAAGTTCTGGGGAGCGTGCTCTAGCAGTAGGCAAGAATTAAACTGGACAACTCTGTTGGGTAAGTGACGTGCATGAACGGTCTCAGCAGAAGCCAAGAACAGCATTGGTTTAGGAAAGACATGGAAAAGGCCCCCTTGTCTGATGGCTTGGGTCGCTGTGGTTGCATGAGAGGCTGACAAGGTCTTTGAGCATTTTAACCCAGCAGAACATTATTAGTCTAGATTGAAAGGGACAAAACACAGTTAAGGAAGAATAACCTCAAGTTGATGAATGCAGAGGTTTGATTTGGCAGGAATCCCAGGGTATGGCCACTGTCCCAGGAGGCTGAAAGAGTAGCAGAGGGAGGGAAGGCCAGAACAAGAGCATCAGGACACAGGGAATTGTTCATAGCCTGGAAATTGGTGGACTTGGCCTTCAGCGGAGTGGAATTTTAGCTCAGTATGAATCATCCTCTGAGTCTCATCTATGTCCAGTTTAAATGATCAAGTCTGGAACCTTGAATTGATGATATTTTGATGATATTTGGACTTAGATTTGATGCTAAAATAGTTGAGACTTCTGAGGGTGTTGGCATGGGGTGGATGTATTTTGAACGCGGAAGGACACAAGTTTTGTGGGGCTGGAGGGAAGACTATTGTGAGTCAACTCTGCTCTGCCAAAATATATGTTGAAATCTTAACCCTCGTGCCTCAAATGGGAGCTTTTTGGAAACACAGTCATTGCAGATGTGAGAAGCTAAGATGACATCATACTGAAGAAAGGTTCCTTAATCAATGTCTATCATCCTGCAAGAAACAGAAGAGAGGGCCGGGGAGTTAGCTCAGTGGTTCCGGTGCCTGTCTTGCAAGCGCAAGGGCCCGGGTTCGATTCCCCGGTAACCACATAACAATACTGGGTGTGGAGACCCACACCCAGCAGCAACCAGTACCACATACCACAGTGCCGGGTGTGGTGGCTCACGCCTGTAATCCCAGCACTCGGGAGGGAGAGGCAGGCGGATTGTGATGTGAGTTTGAGGCTGAGCTCAGGGCCAGCCTGAACCACAAAGCGAGACCCTGTCTCAAAAAACCTAAAAAAAAAAAAAAAAAAAAAAGAAAAAAGAAACAGAAGAGAGAGAGGCACATACACAAAGTGAGAAAGAAGATGGCTCACGGGAGAGATGTAAAGGAAGAACATCCAAAATAGTACCAAGTGTTACTAGTAAGTGACAGAAACTGGGAGATTTGAGGAAGGACCCTCCCTTTGGGTTTCTATGGCTCATGGTCCTGTCAACATCTTGATTTAAGGCTTTGAGCTTCTGTGATGCAATGGCGATTAAGTCCACTCAGTTTGTAGTACTTTGTCTGTCACATCCACCCTAGGCAACTATATGCTATTAGACCTAATTTGAATTTTTAATTAAAATAAACACATGATTAATTTTACTTTAAAAATTAAGAGGAGTGGGAGTATGGATCAGTGGTAGAGCATTGGCCTTGCATGTGTGAGACCCTGGGTTACTTGTTAACACTGAAAAAGATTTCATGTGTATCTCCTTTGTCCTGGTTTTCTATATTTCTGTACTTTCATTATTGTCAAATAGAAATATGACAGAGAGGTCTTAATTTACAGATAGAGTGAAATTTCCCAGTCTGTTTTTGTAGCTATCCATAAATATCTCATGAGGTTGCAAACACTGGTTATACCCCATATGCTTGTTAGAGAAGTCAGATGTTTTTCTGAAAGACTGCAATGGAAGTTTTAAAAACAGACTGTCACATGGAATGTAGAACTGATACAGGAAGACCTAATTCTCTTTTTAAGGAAATTGTAATTTTCAAAGGAAAATTTGAATTTTTTAATAGTCAAGTTATTACCATATTTGTAAATTTATTTTATAGTGACTTTGCCCTCCTGAGATGCCAATGTTTATCACAGCCATTATATTATTTTATTAAGTTATCATGTTTTGGGCGGTAAGTGTGTCATTACGGCAGTGAAAGTGTCTCTTAGGTTGATGTTTCAGGATGTCCTTGGCAGGTGCTTACTTTCTCCCAACAAAGTCCATCCGCCCTCAACATTCAGGTAGCATTTGGCAGAAAAAGAGAAGCCATCAACCCATAGGCCTTTGGAAGACATTTCAGTATCGAAGCTACAGTACTATGTCTCTTCTAGAACCTTCTTTTGTTATTCATAGCAGCCCTACAAGAGAACTGGGTCTAGGAGTACTGATGCAATGAATAAATCTCATAAAAATCCCAAGTCACAATATAAAGTAATAACTGCTAAACAAATGCTAACTATAAAATGCTTGTGTTTGTGAAATTTTTGGTTTCCAAGAGGCCACCCTCAAGCCTACTTTTTCCTCTTAGTTGAAAGCAACACGGTACAGAAAATTTCTAACCCCACTAGGGTGTGAAGGGCCGAGTTGTGAATTGTCTTTATCTGAAAGACTTGACACTGTCGGGCCTTCTTCACAGTTACCAATTCATCAGCTGTGTAGAGAGATACTGGCATCAAGACTTCTCATTTCTTGCAAGTTTTCAGGTAATGTTGCCACTCCTGGTTGGGACTCTCGCTTTCAAAACTTCTGCTCAGCAAGTATCAGTGTTGACTAACTCAGTTCTAAGATTTGAGAGGAGAGCTCTGCAGTCATTTAACTTTACTTCTCTCTAGCATTTCACCAGAGGGGAGTGATCACACTCCCTGTACTGGACGGAGTACAGGTCATGCTCACACGGAATTCAGAGCAGAGTTATCTACGGACTTCACTGTACTGCTTCAGCCAGGTATCTGACTTCATCTATTTTGTTTTAGATGTTTCATATGGTTCTCATATAAGAACCAGGAGAGAAAAGTCTTGCTGCTAAAAATCAGTTTCAAATCTGCTCTCTTCTCTCTTTATTTTAGAGCCATGTATCTGTCAGCTGGAGAGCTTGAGCTGTTTGTTGGCTTTGTGTGATTTTAGGGAACTTGGGAGCTGAGAGATAGATTGGGTCATTAAGTTGACTGTTTCTAAATGTGTTTTCAGAGACCTCAATTCTATTCATATTGAAAATCGGGTTTGGGATCAAATAAATTTGCAAACACTGAGTTACGGTTACAGAGGCTCCTTTACCTCAGTGTTCCTTCGAGCCTCGATTTATACATTGGAATTGGTTGAAAGGAGGCAGGACCACCATGAGAGGAACAGCCTTTGTTATTTCGGACCTGTGTGGTTCTAATTCTTCATTTGTTCTATGAGGAATTAGCGACCAGAAGGTGCAATAACTTCCAGGAAGTGACAGGATACATTTGCTGACCACAGCCCAGTGTTCTATTCTCAGGACCAAAATATTAGCTGCAGGACAGCTTGTGAGGGTGATGATGCCAGCCAAACAGTGGGAGTCTGGGTCTCCCTGTTGGACCCTCTTTCTCAGAACACCTTCAGGCTGAGACTCATCCCTTCCCACTGGTTCTGCTCAGATGACACCTTCTCAGAGGAGCCTTCCCAGGACACACTGTCCGAAAGGATGGCCCTCTTTCTGGAGCTCTGGATTTTCTTATCTTGTTTTATCATCAACTGTTACACATTAATGTGCTGAATTTTTCTTTTGTTGCGGTGGTGGTTGGCTTCTTTCCTCTGTAAGAACCAGGACAAAAGGAACCTCGATACCCTCTATGCTCCTAGAAGGTTGTAGGTGCTCAGTTAGTTGTGTTGGATGAGTTAGCCAATGATACTAAAGTATATGATGTAAGGTTGTTTATTACATCAATGTTCTCCAGAGAAGTAGAATCAACAGGAGCTAAATGCAACATACATATATAAATAATGCTGGATGTGTTAAAATGGCAAAAGCTGGTATCTTTTAGGAAATGGTTCTAATACTACCCAGATCATCTGAGCTTACACACATTTATAGAATTTCCATTTGCCTTTCTGAGTTTGAAAGCACAATATTAAATACTTTCTAGTAGTTGTTTAAATGGCTTTTTGGTCTATGTACTGAGTTATGTTAGAGAATATTCTTCCCTGCTTTGAGAAGCTTACATTTAAATACTGCAAGGTCGTGGATATTTATAATTCCCCAGAGGCCTCTCTGAGAAGGAATTCTACACTGGGTTAGCCTATCATTAAGATGACTTCTTTGGATAATGGTGCCCATCCCCCTCCCCTCTGGCTTTCTGTCTCCTGGGATCACCTCTAATTGGCAGACTGACCTCAGCACCTTGACTTACCTGAAGCCAGGCAGGTGTCCACTCAGGTTTCTTCTGTGGATGGAGAAGGTGAACCTGGAACGCCATGAGAGGTGGCCAAGTTGCCCTCAAGCCTTCCAAGGAGACTGCTGAAGTTTGTAACTTTCCCTAAGGTCCATCTTTCCCTCCCTGCTGAGTATCACAGGATTTTTTCTTCTACCCTCAAATCATAAGACCCTTTGTCCTTTGCTGCCCATGAAGCAATAAGGGTGGGCAGTGAAGGAGTGTGTGTGTGTGTGTGTGTGTGTGTCTGTGTTAGATGTGAAATGAAGCCTGAAAATAAATGTGATGTGAGAACTAGGGGTATGCTAAATACTTGGCTTCTGGGATACTTACATGGGAGTCGATCTTGTCTACAGTGAGTTATGAAAGCATTTCTATGAAAGTGCTTCTACCCGCTCATGAGGAGCATTTACCTTAGAGAAATCTCACTATGTAAGGAGCCTGCAGACAATTACTGCTCGCCACAGAAGGTGGTGCTCATCAGCCATGTGGTCACGTGGGGTGGAATTCTGGCTCTGCGGAGGGAGAACTCTGGGAGGACTGTCCTTCTAGATTATACCACTTTGGCCACCGCCCACTTTGTCTGAGCAAGATGAGCCCTGGCGAAGATCGCCTCTTTCGGAGACCTATTTGATGAAGTGTCCTCCTCCTTGTGGTACAAATATTGCTCTAATTTATATCCACCAAACTCTTGCTTAAATAGGGTGGGTGGCAGAGTCAGAACCCAGATTACATTAAGAAAGAGCCATGCCACAGTGAGAAAAGTTTTCCAGTGGTTAAATTGAAATCGACTGCTGTCCATTCACTTTGACTTCATGGAAAATAGGGAGATGGTCTTTGTGTAGGGTTTCTAGGTCTTCCTTGAGCAAGTGACTGATACTGTGACCATCCACTGAGTCATGTGAGAGGCTGGCTGGAGTCACCTGTCTCTTGGGTTTCTGGGAGTCCATCTCTTCCTCCTCCCTCCACAATGACATTTCTGTCTAGTCTGATCATTGCACAAGGCCAAGACTGAACCAAGAGTTGAACGTCCAGTCTCCATACTTATCTGCTGTCTTAGAAAGGCTGAAATTCCTCTGCCTTTTCTCACTGCTTCAACTGCTGTCGCTCTCCTGTGCTCTGAAGTTAATATGAGGAAAACAGAAACAAACCCAATAGAAGAAACATAACCTCCCACTTGATGGATCTACGAGAAGAGCACGGTCACTTTGGAGACAGCGAGACCATCTTGAGGAAGGAGGAGGACAAAAGTCACTTCCTACAAATAACAAGAAGAGCAAGACCACTTCCAGAGTTTTCCAGGTTCCTGAGTTCACACACCAGCACCGTCCTTTTCTGCTTGGCCATTTGCATGCAGTGGTCTTGGGCACTTAGTTCCTGGAGGCAACTCGGAGAAAATGGAATCATTCATTCCCGAGTTCATTCAACTAGACCCTTCCTCCTAGTTGCTGATATCTAATTGATCTCTTGGGCTGTCTTCCTCAGTCACTGATTCTTTGGTGTCAACTCTTCATTCCATGTCTGGAGTTATCTTGCAGGGTTCAATAGCCACACAGGATGTATGCCTTTCCAGTTCACCCATCTTCTCGCTTCCAAAGACTCCTTTCTCAGTCTACTTCATTTCTTATGGCTACCACACCCCACTGTCCCTCTAAAATCAGGATTTTGGTCACGTGGCTTTGTCTACAGCTGGTCTCCTTCCTAGCCGTCTCCTTCCACTGCATCTCTGTGGCTTCATGAGGTACCTCTGTGTTCCTTTCAACCTCCCGGCCTTTGCCTTTCTTCACTTCCTCATTGATGAACATAATCATGAAAGCTGTGCTTGGAACTCTATTGTCCACCCATGTTTTGGTCACATTTGTGTGGAGCAAATTCAGTTCTAGGAAAAATATTTTATCACATTTGTTTCTATTTGGGAGAGAAAGTCACACAAAACAGCAGAAGTATTTGAAGTTCAGAAAGGACAGCTTGTGGGATTCCGTGGCCAAGGCAGAGCTGGGAGGTGCTAAACTTGGCTGCTTCTTCCACAGCCCAGAACTCCCCAGATTCCCGACCTTGAGCAAGCAGTGGTGTCACAAGGATGATCACAGACAGACGCAGTAGACCTCGTTTCTAATGTTTTGCAAATTTTTCAAAGTGCATGTGGCCTCTTCTGGCTGGGAAAGCAGGAATTTGAAGAGATATAATGCTCAAGATCATGTATGAGATGCAATCAAAAAGTATGGTGGATGTTAAATATTTCTTTTGTAATTTATTACTATAAAGGCCACTTTGTCACTGGCCCTCCTCACAGTCTTCCATTTTCCTTCGCATACTCTCATCCATCACTCTGCCCTTGTCCTGAAGCAGTTCTGGAGTTCTCCACTTTTGCTGTTGTGACTATATTGTTCTAAATCAATTCAAACTTTTAATTTTATATGCATTTTAACTCTGAGGAAGAGCAAGAAGGACTAATGACAATATCTTTTTTTTTTTTTTTTTTGAGACAGGGTCTCACTTTGTGGTTCAGGCTGGCCCTGAGCTCAGTCTCAAACTCACATCACAGCAATCCTCCTGCTTCTGCCTCCCAAGTGCTGGGATTACAGGCGTGAGCCACCACACCTGGCACTGTGCTATGTGGCACTGATTGCTGCTGGGCATGAGTCTCCACACCCAGTATAGTATGTGGTTACCGGGGATCAAACCCGGGACCTTGCGCTTGCAAGACAGGTGCCAGAACCACTGAGCTATATCCCCGGCCCTCGACAATATCTTTTACTGTAAAGAAGTTTTAAAAATTTAATTACTGTATATCAGCATATACCTCATTAAGAAAGTTGAAGGTCATATAGTTAAGGAAGCAGTTTTGCAGGGATGCAGAGCTTCTCTCTCTCTCTCTCTCTCTCTCTCTCTCCCTCTTTCTCCTAACAACTTCTGGATTGAAGTGTGACATTTTTAGTTCCTTCCTCTTATCCACTTTCAAGTTGGAGTGACCTCTTGTTTACTTCCTCCTCTGTCCCTGCTGGCCACTCCCAAAGACTGACTTCCTGTAGTGGACAGTTAAAGTGATGGTCTAAAATGATGAAATAAGTAGTCGCTTATCTCCTGAGTGATAGTAATGGAACACAAATTCTGGAAATCTGTTCAATGACCTTTTGAATAATTTCAGCTCCAAATGCTGTTAGGCCGACATGATCCTGTGCTGTTTGCTGCTAGTGACATCTACTGGGGGAAGTTGACATGGTCTCTCTTTTTTGAGAGTCTCACTGTAGTACTTCAGGCTGGGCTTGAACTCAGTACATGGCCCAGGCTGGCCTCGAACTCACAGTGATCTTCCTCCCTCAGGCTCCCGAGCGTTAGGATTAACAGGCATGTACTGTCATACCAGGTCA